>JAQFXP010003309.1:0-12836 GCA_034693685.1 Belba bartosi | reverse complement strand
CCTCTCCCTCTCCTCCCTCCCTCTCTCTCTTCCCGTCCTCCTCCCTCTCTCTCCTCCCTTCCTCCCCCTCTCTCTCTCCCTCCTCTCTCACGTGTGTTTAAGATTTAACTAATAATTAAATATTTCTTAAACTTTCAAACATTTCAAAAAGAGTTCACATTATTTGTTATCATTGGAATCAAACCAAAAGAGCGATAGCTTTAAGAGAATACGCAAAAAAAAAATCTAAAACTAATAATAAGTTTATGGAAAATAAGTGCCTATTATCTGATACCCCGAAAAAGGCTATACTTATGTTATTTGTAGGACTTTTGGCACAAGTGATGGCACAAACCTTTTCGCACACAAAACAACTGATAAATAATATAATAGTGAGTAAAGCGAATGAAGTAATCGCTTAGAAATCACAGAATCTTATATTACAAGTAAATTGAGAAATAAATGGATGACTCAAACCATCACTATCCTAAAGTGTAGTTTAGGTCTTAGAAAGTATGACTGTATAGCAGGACTACATATGGCTTTCGAAATGTTATACACAAATCAATACAAAAACAAACATTTGTTTAAAAGTTAGGAAATAATCGTAACATAAATCGCAATAAAATTAAAAATAATTTTTTTAGAAAATAAAAAATTTTGTAAAAAATACTATTTTTTAGAATTAGTAAAAATATTTTTGTAATTATAGCTTAGTTTGAATTTGTTTAAATAGAAATTTTAATACATATCGAGAGTCGAGGGTTTGAAAACTCGTGAAGATATTTAAGAATCAATGAAATTCCTGCCAATATATAAAAATATAAGTATATAATAATAAAAAGTATTTTATAATACAGTTATGACCTCTTTCTTTAGATTAGTTATGAAATTGGTTCTGGGCTTTAAACTGGAACTCATTTGGCATTTAACCCGGATTAAAATTTTTCAAAAAAAAAACATCAAAAACACCTAAAAATGTCTACATATTTATAATCAAAAATAACGAGAAAAAGATATGCAATAAATTTAAAATTATGGTAAATAGATTTCTTGTAAAAAAGCAATAAAAAATCTAAAACACTATTAAATATTATTGTAATATAAAAAGATATTAGAATAAAAATATCGTTTAATTCCAGTGCCGTATCGTTGGGCTCGCATTAAATCAGACACAAAATTCTGAGTCCACCCGATCTCTGACCCAAATTCGACAGCAATTCAAGTCTTGAATAACAAATAAGTGGCGAAAACATTGAATGAAAATTAACGCAAAAATTATATACGAATAGTGAGACTAACGACTGAATTGAAAATTATAGCAATCGAGTGAATGGAAGCCTAAATAGAGAAAAGAAGCAAAAATAAAAATCTCAGCTATTATTGTAATGTTAATAATAGATATTTAGCGGTATATTAAATGACATATAAATTATTTATTTAATAGCCATTACTTAACTATAATTCTATTTAATTTATGTCTTAACTATATTACGAGCCAAGCAGAGAGAGCGAGCGAGAGAGAGAGAGAGAGAGAGAGAGAGAGAGAGAGCAGGGGAGAGATAGAGGGAGAGAGTAAAAGAGAGAGCAGGAGAGAGAGTGGAAGGGAGTAGGAGAGAGAGCAGGAAAGAGAGAGAGAGCATGGGAGAGATAGAGGGAGAGAGTAGGAGACAGAGCAGGAGAGAGAAAGAGGGAGAGAGTAGGAGAGAGAGGAAGGGAGTAGGAAAGAGAGAGAGAGAGAGAGAAAGAGTTATACCAATTAAACGAATAGTTATATCTATTATGTGTTGAAACAAATTTAACATTATTAAAATTAATTAAAATTAAATTAAAATGCTAAAAATATCAAAAATGGATAAAATACTATATATTTATTAAATTAAAAATAAATTGCTGACAATTAGTGGGAAGAATAAACTGCAATCTAATTCTTAGCAAACATGTCTCAGTCTGTCACTCCTCGCTAGTCATATAAATGTTAGCACAGATTAAAAGGTAATATCAATTCTAGTCACACCTACCCGGAGCCAGTTTCCGGTGCACCGGATAGACTGCCAGTGCTGGCAGAAAAACGACTCAAATAATTTACACCTCAATACAGGCAATGCTAACTTAGTCTGTCATTCCGTAAAATGCTTTTTATCGTTCGGTAAATATCTTTTATTTTTGTTGTTAAGGATTTTTTTTCACTTCTCTTTCGCTTTTTCTGTTTTATCGAATAAATAATTCATTTGATTATATTTGGAATTAATTTTAGATTTTTTTCTGTTTCTCTATCTATTGATATAACTATAAATCAAAATATGTTTAACTCATTTCCTTTACAGTCGAAGACGTTTTCAATAAAATAGTAATTTTTATTTTGAATCTATATATAAATAATTATTTATCTCACCCACGCAATTTGAATTAAATTTTGAAGTTTAATTGATGAATTTTTTCGAGTTTTTAAACCTGTCGCTTGCTAAACTTATTTTTTATATAAATATTTATACCACTGTTTGACTCATTCAAAAATCAAACTTTAGATAAAACACGTTTTTAGAGTTGTTTTCCCCTTATTTGAAGTTTTATATAGATTTTTGTTTCTATTTTGTAATAAAAATATTTTTTTAAACGTTTTTTTTATTAATAGAAAATTTTTCTATCGTTTGATAAATTTAAACTTTCTGTGAATGATATGAATTAAAATGCATTAAAAATTCAAATTTTTATTAAAAGATAAAAAATATTTTTGATAAAAGATTTGCTGCAAAGATGGCAAAGAAATTGGGCAATGAGTCTAGGCTAAGAAGTTAGACAATGTCTTTATTATATTCTGGTTCATCGGTCACCCGCTTCACCGAGTTTGACCGAAAAGTTCACTCAATTAGAAATATTTGTTTATTTTTTAACTGAATTTTTTATTTGAACTCAAATATGTCAAATAAAAAGAAGACTTCGGCTGCGGAAGACGTTTGACATAAAAAAAATTTGATAAAATAATTATGTTTGCAAATTAATTAAAAAAAACACTTGATATATCTATTAATTTATAGTACAGCCAAATTATATATATATTAGCATACTATGCAAATAAAATAAAATTTATATAAATATATAAATGTTTATTGGTTTAATTAATTCTGAAAAATAAAATTGCTATTTGCTAATTCAACTAGATTGATTTTAAATATAAATGCTTTAACTATTTCTCAATCAAATTATCTAGGATATAAAGCTTATTTTTTTATTTGCATTTTAAAAAATTTAAATATCAAGTCTGAGAATAAATTACCTGGACTTTAGTGATTGCATTCAATGATAAAATTCTCATTTTGTAGTCATTTTAGTATTTTATTTTTTGATTTAATTTTTAATATCAATGCAAATATTGATATTAAATTAGATTTTTTCTTTAGATAAATAACAGTTTATATTAAAAATATATATCTTTAGCGCCAAATTCGGCTCAATTTTTAAGAAATTCCAAATTATATCCATTGAATCAGATATTAGTCTTATATTAAATGCATACTAAATATCAAAAGTTAAATATTTTTTGAGTTTAAATATGAAAAATCAAAATAATTAAAACCAAATGACAGAACAGAGCCGAAAGAGCTGTCAATTAGAAAAATGCGAAATAAAATGTACAAAAATTTAAGCAAAATATTTGAATAGAATTTGATTTAACATATAAAACAATTACCTTTAAAATCCAAACTAGGAATTTCAACTATTTCACTACAAATATGTGGATTATATGCGAGAATTGTCAGTTAAATAGTCAAAAACGACAATTAAGTGAAATATTTCTCTTATATTATATTTCACACAACAGGAGACGAGAAGTTAGTCTTTAAACACCAAAAACGATATACAATCAAAAAATGCGCACAAATTGTATCTTTAGTTTTAAATCAAAATTTTAGTAAATTTCACAAAAATTCAATAAATATTCAAAAGATAAAACTGAGAAAAGTTTTTTTCAGCCAACACATGATAGCCGGGAACTGCAGTCAACAAGTCGTTCGCTTCCAAACCCATACAGTGCTTATCGGAAGGCTATGTATGACTGAAAAAACAAATCGAAAGAAAATAATTGTGAACTCAGTTTAAAACACATGAACTCTTCAGCTGTAGATCGAGAAGAGCGAAGAAAAAAGTTTTGCTTATATTTGAATCGCAAGCAAACACTGAATCAAAACGTCTGGTTATGTGTCGGTTGTGTGTACTGTACATACGAACTGGTCGGACGAGTTGTGCTTCACTTCACAGTACGGCTGCGACTGAATGCCAATCGAAAGCGTACGCAGTCTTCGACGCAATGTTTTCGGTCTCTGAAAAGCCGCTGCACTCGACGTTAGAGTACTTTTTCCCCAAAACCTATTCCTCTCTCTCCTCAACAGCAGCTCTTCTCTCGACTCTCTTTCCAACCGCTTATTCGAAATACGAGTTTTGCGTTTTCCCATTGGCTGTACAACACATGAGCACTCGATTCACTACATTTGCGATTTATTTTTGTATAGCATTTGGTTTTCAGTTTTTCAAATACTATTTTATATACATTTAGATAGACATGACTGGGGAATGACGGTTGGCGCTCGTGCTCTCGGTTTTGCACATGTTCATAGTTTATAGTTTATACACATTTTCGAAAGTACACTTGTACGTTTTATTTTATCATTTTAAAATTTTTCCAAATAGTTTTTACTCTTTTTTTAATTGCATTTTTGGTTTAATTTCCAATTAATGTCTGTTTTTATCAAAATTATTGAAGCAATGAGTCATTTGATCCGATGAATGAAATGAATCATTATTTGAGTTCTTCTCAATTTTCTTAAGTTTACTTAACCTTCGATGCAATCAATGCTATCTTTTTCTGGAATTTTATTTCTTTTTATTTAATTTTATGGAATGTCTACTTCATTGATATTTTATTTTTTTTTTTTATATTTTTCTTTTATTTATTTTTGTTGAAAATTCTTATTTAATGCAATAATAATTGCAAACACTTCGAGTAATACAAAATCGATTTATTACTGCTTTAACGATAAGACTTTGAATAATAAGGAAATAATATATAAGTCATTGAAAAGTGGATTTTGAAATTTGCGTTAAATTTGTATTTTACATAAATTAAGATTAATTTTTACTGAATTAAAGCGTTTAGTTTTTATTTGTTATGTGTAATAAAATTTATGTTTTTTTTAAATAATAAATATTTTTGTATTTCAAATATTTTGTAAAATAAATGCTTAAACTTTTGATACAATATTGAGATTAAAATTTTTGAAATTATTTTGTTGTGTATACCGTGTCTCCACCCGAAATCTGGAATGTATGCTATTTAATTTACAGCCATAAATCTCAATAAGCATTTTAATCTGTGAAATATTAATAAATTTCGAAATAATACTGAAATTTATTTGTAAATTTTGAGAAATGTCTTATAATATAAAAAATGTTACAAACTAATTAATTTATTTACAATTAATGCAATATATATTTTATCTAGAAATTCTATTATAAAAAATTGTTATTTTAATTATAAATTAATTTTATCTAAAAAATCAATCAATTGTATGCGTACAAATACGGTCAAAACTTGTTTACAAAAACAAAAACAAATAATAATCTAAACCAATTACTGGCAAACAAAATAAAAACTTTCAAATATCAAAATTAATGCTAATTATATCATTAGAAGAATTTATTAAATTTTATTGATAATTTGAGAAGTCGAGGCTCTCGAATGATCCGCACCTTTATTTCAAATCGATTTTAACTGTATTTTATAATTTTGAAGATTAAGCTAAAAAAATATGTCAATAATTAGCCGCACATGAAGTCTAATGTTCACGAAATCATAAATGTTTAATTGAAATCGATAAATTTAAACAATATTTCTGAATACTTTAAATGGGCTTGGTTCAATTGCTTTGATCTGGTAGTTTTGAATTGTATTTGTTTCTTTTTGAAATTATAACTTTCTACAATTTTCAAAATGAATTTATTTCAAATGGGAGTCCGAAACTAGTTTGAAAGGCAATAACATATTTAATTTTAATTTTAATATGAATGTTTTTTTACTTGAGGTTATATTTTGCTAATGTTATACTTTTATTGAAAGCAGCATTTTTGCTAAATAATTATTTACTATTAAATACTGTAATTTGTTTTTGTATATTATATTAATTAATTTTTGTTTTATTGTTGATCTCAATTAAGTTTTTATTTAAGTATTTTTTACAATTTTTTCTATTGTTTTCTTATAAGAACACATTTAAATAAAATTAAATTTTGCACTTGTATAATTAGAAATACATAAGCAAAATTAAGCTTTTAAGCATGCGTATATTATTTTGATAGTAGTTTTATTTTATTATTTTATAAGTAATGGCAAAAACTTTGTTTAATTGAGAAAAAGAGATAATTAAGTCTTTATTTCAAAACTATATTTCCATTAATTACAATGTTTTAACTGAACCCATAATAAAAGTCTCAATGATTTTAATCTATTCCAACAGTTTATACAGTATTAGAGTTCGAATGATTAATAATAAATAATTAGTATATATTTCGCTTAAATTCAATGAACTCTCACTAATAGTAAAACAGTTTATCATAAATTAGAATAATTTTAATCAGATTTAGATTTTTGCGCAATTGGTTGCAAAATATAAAAAATTTAGAATTTATTTAATCGCTTTGAAAGTCAATACAAAAATTTATTTTATATTAAGCAATAAATTATAAATTATTAAATTTTTGGAAAAATTTTGTTTTAAAAACATTTGTAACTCGAAAAATATTTTTGTTTCGTTAAACATACTATCGATGACAGAAATTATGTGCTTGGTTATGATAAATTAATTTTTAAATGTTTTATCAGTTTAGGGTTTTTTGCATATTAATTATGTGAACAGATTTTTAATTTTATGTCGATTTAGATAATTATTTAGTAATTAATAAAAAATAAACAGAATTTTTTTAAATAATCTAAAATTATAATATTTGGGATATTTTAGTGCAGTTTGTATAAATTTATAATTAAATAAATAATAATAAATAATAACATATATTAATACTTTTTTAATACATTTTCATACTTTATTATGAAGACCCGTTTATATTTAATACATAAATAGCATGCAAACATATACTTATATATGGATAAAACAATATTTATATACAATTAAATTAATTTCAAATAACTTGCACTAACTATTGCTGATAATATTTTCTCGAATAATGTATTTTTATATTAAAATAGAGATAATTGTATTTAAGATCAATATTTTCCTCTATAATGTGGTCGCAATGTTAAACATAATTACTGCTAAACACAATAATTTTACTTTTCTCAGCACAAAAAAATTGTTACAATATTTCATAAAATGTTTGAAAGTTTTTGCCAATAAAATGATCAAAAAAATAAATTATTTCTTTCTTTTAATCTCCTTTTCCTTCATTAGATTTGAGCTTAAGTCGAATTTTCAACACAAATGTAGCAAGTGAAGATTTATCGATTCGGATTTAATGTTTATTTTCGGTAGGCGTTTCACCAGAGGTTCGACATTCAGATTAATGAGTGGTTGGGATTAGAATGTTTGGGCAATTCGATCGATAAATATTATCAAATTGATTAAACTTAGAGCGGAAATGACGAACAAAATATCTGTTTGTAAGCAAAGTCTAGCGTAAATGACATCTAAATTGTCTTTTGTAATGCATTTATCACTTTCTTTATATTTCCATCTATTGGTTGGAATCTTAATTTAAATTACATATGCTAATTATATTTGTATAATAGGTTAAATTTCTTTTTTAAATAAAAACAATCTAACCACAATATTTATTCTTAAATTATTTATTATGTTAATTATTGTTTTGACTCTTCTTTATATTTGTTTTTATATTATTTTTAGTTTAAATTATTTTATGCTTTAAATTTAGGTGTTAAATAGAATTTATGCTTTAGCCCTTGCTTAAATTTTAGCATTCGACTTTTGAGAATTATGTTTGACTTACAGTTATATCAACATATCGTGTAAATAGCGGTCAATTTAACAATTTGTATGTTTTTATATAAATTACTAATAATAAATAAGCTATGTTCTTTATTAATTAATAGAATATATAAATTGTTAACTTGGTTGCCACTTACACAATATATCGATATAACTTTACTTAAAACATATTTCTCAAATGGTCAAATACAGTATATCACAAAACAAAATTTGGCCAAGGCTTTATATTATTTTGTTAATAAGTTTTGAACAATTAATTGTAAATTGGCTTGAACTTTTAAACTTATTTTTGGCTTTATTTAATGTACAAAAAATACAATTAATTTCCTATACTCTAGTTAAAGCTAGTTAAATATTTATAAGCAATGTCTAGACTGGTCTAATAGTATGTACGTTTATATTGAATCAAATGAATTAATAACTTGAAATTTTTTATTAAATTTAATTAAAAAACAAATTGTTATTCATATTGAAATTAGTTCTATAAATATATTGAAAGCAATTAAAATTTAAAATTAATTAAATAATAAATTAATATTCAATGTATTAAATATAATTATAAATAAAATAATTTTAATTGATTAGATTTTAATCATTGCTATCAGTATTTATTCTAAATTTGTTTTAAATTTATTTTTTAGTAATTATACTAATTAATCTAAATAACATTTCAAAACTATTTTTTTAAATAAAGAGGTTAATGTTAAAAAGTGTTTGCAACTTTTCAATATTATGCCTTTAACAATTAACAAGTTTGTAGTTCTAAGCGTTTAGAGTAATAAAACACTAATAAATTTTAGATTAAAATTAATTAAATAAATAAATAGTTTTGTTAAACTTTTAACTCAAATTACAAAATGAAATAAAAAGTTAAATTATTGATAATTCTTAAAAGTTCATTTTTTAACAAATTTAAAAAAACAGAAAAAGCAAAAATAAAGATAAATTTTTATAAAAATTTAAAATTATTTTATTTAAATTAGTTGTGTTTATAAATAAATTAATTTAAAAATATATTAACTTAATCATTTATTATTTATCCACATTAATTTAAACCTGGTTATATATTATTAACTTTTATCATTATTTCAATAATAAAAAGTCAAGTTTGACAGGTTAATTTAATACCAAACTTAACAACCATAAAGTATTAAACTTTTTATTACAGTTCAAGACATTTAAAACTTACATTATAAAAAATGTTTTTAACCGTTTAATTATTATGTGATAAAGTATTTAAAAATGCTTATTACCAAGATGGTAATAAATAAATTGAAAATTTGTAATAAACCGGTATTGTACACGGTAGTGTTACTTTTCAGAAAATTACACCAGTAAAAATTGACCCCCGGGGTCACTATTTACGACAATTACATTTTAAGCAATAAATTTATGTAAAGCTAAGCCAATGTTTGTAAAAAACAGTTTTTTTTGACAAAAATAAGTTTTTTTTTGTAAATCAGATACAAATTCAAAAAGCAATTCAAATGCAATTCATTTGTCAATTGGCTATTCGTTTTGATAAGCTTTTAGTGAAAAAGAGTCGAAACACTTTACGGAAGAATAAGTTGGGACATAAACCCAGGCGTAAATGGAAATGCCATTATTCGGAGGGAAAAGGTATGTAAAAATGTGTCGCATCTGTTACGGGCTATGACTTCAGTATTTGAATGCAGAGAAATCGGTTGAAATGTCTTTTTTCTGTTGCTATTCGAGTGCAACTCAACCTTAAAGTTCATACAAATCTCATTGACAATGAATACTGAGTTTTTCAAAACTGTATATATTTTTATTGCCGGTAATAAAAGTCTCATTTTTTTTCTTACAATTTCATTCATTCCAATACCTGTTTTCATATAATTTATTAAATTCTTTTTTTTATTGTCTGTCTATAACTGGTTGTTATTTAAAGTATTGAAATGTTTTGCCAATTAGTTGATAATAGTTCTGATAATAAAGTTTTCAATTCTATTGTGTTTTTAATGTATTTTAAATTAATACTTCTTTTTATTAAATTTTTTTTCAATTCATAACTTTTGAATAAAAAAAAGATTTTTATTTAATTGAATAGATTTTAGTCTTAAATTTAAAGTTATTCAGAAATTATATACATTTAAAAATAGAAATATAAAAGGATTTACAAAAACTTAAACATTAGGAATCTTAGCATGCATTCAAACATGCAAAACTAATCAGATTTGCATTAGATCTGCTCTACATAACTTTAAAAATTTTAATCTAATTTAATTACAATTTAATCATTTATTATCATTTCAAATAATATGTAGTCTTTTCAATGTTAAGCGATTAATAAATTAAATATATATTTAAAATATTTTAATATTTGCTTTAATATAATTTTTTTATTATCGCTAAAATATGTCAAATTGCAAAGTTTAGAGATTAACATCAATATAAAACAATTATATTAGACATGTGCTAGAATATTTTTGCTTGCAATATACCGGTAGTGAAAAGATCATAAAAGAGCAATTTTATTACCTAAGTTCAATCCAACCCCTTATAATTTATATATTTGTATGTTAGGTTATTGAGTGAACATAAAATGTGAGATAAGCCGTACTATTATTTGGTTCGACTAATAGCAACTAATAATAGTTGGTTTGAGTAGTGGTTTTTGTCACATTCATTGACGGTTAAGCTATTGTATACTAAAAATGCAGTTTATTTTAGTTTAAAGCATGAATTTATAAGAAAGGATCAGCCAAAACCCCCCTTCTAATTTTGAAAAGTAGCGTTTATTTCCCCTGGTTTGTGAAATAATTTAATATACCGTATTAAATAATAACCCATAAAATTTGTGAGCCGTAGAAAGAAGTGGCAAATTTTTTTATTTTTTTAGTCAAAATTAGAAAATTATTTCTAAATTGATGCTAAATTCAGCTTAAATTTAGTTAAATTATCTAAATTAAGTTAAATTAAATTGCAATTATATAGGGTTTTTAGTGTTTAAAAAAAATTTCAAATAATTTCCCCCCCCCCTCCCCACTGGATTGATCGATTTTTATAAATCCCTGGTTTGAAGTGAGATAAAAATTTAATTACACCGTAAAACATTAGTTAGACAAAATTAACAATTAGACATATTTATTTCCAATATGTGTTTCAAATTATAATTTCAATTTTGTAAATAATTATTTATTTAAGTGTTTAAATCTTAATGTAAAAACAATTTATAATATAGCATATAATGGGAATCCCATTGGGAAATGTAGAAATTTCTGACGTTTTTTTCAATAAATGAGAAAATTTCATACTTTACTTTCACCGCATTTATTATAACTAGTGAAGCCGAATTGCTACCGATGAGTCAGACTGCATGAGAACATATAGTTTTAAACTTGACTGACCGATTATTCACTAACACATGCTTTCAAATAACACGCATTACACTCATCTTATAATTTGATAAGCAATAAGTTTTGTCAATAATTTTACATTAAATCTACTTATGTTGAAAATAATAGTGTTTTGTCTAAAGTGACTAAATATGAAAATAATAATTATTTGCAAAGCGGCCCAAACATAAACATTTATGTTAAAAAATTGAAGCGTTGTCTTTGTCTTGGTCATCTTATTAACTAATGTATATCCGCATACATCGTGTGCTTATTGACATTTAATCTAATTTTTTATTTATTTAAAATTCAATAACTCACTTAAATTTGTAACAACGTATTTGAATAGTTATAACTTGGCATAAATCTAACATATCAAACGTCCATTAAGAGTGGCTTCTAATTGGCTTCTAGGGCTCTTCTGATTATTTAGATTATGTCTATTTTAATGAATATGTGGGAGGGTCTGAGTAAATCAAAATCACCTTAAGGCCATTGTAAGTAATAATTTTGAAGTAAACTTATATCAAGGTATTGTTATATTAGCGCTCTATTTTATTTATTTTTGTGGGGTTTATTAATAATACATAAGTAATGTGTCTCATTAATTGATAGAATATATAAAATTTAACCCACATATATTTAAAAGGTATTTTATATAATTTCCCGAATTTATAATTTTCTGCTATAAAAGTGATAAATTTTTCTCATTTTTTCTGTGTCCAAGGTAGCAATCCGGTTTTACTAATTATAACTTTTATCGACTCTTTTGTTTTCCAAAATGTTTGATATTAAGTCAAATGATTTTCATTAAAACGAAACTTTGAATCGAATGCGCTTTGAATTGTGTTTTTTAAAAGCAATAAACCAGGGATCGAGAAGGTAAGCCGATCTAGGGGATATCAGGAGAGGGATTTTTTCAAAAACGCCCAAAAAATCTATTTATCTATGAATTGAGTAAAATTTTATTATAAATAATTTATATGAGTTTTTTAAGATTTTTGGCCAACAATTTTGAAAAATCTCTCCAATGATTTCCTCTGAATTGGCCAACTTTTTCAATCTCTGTTCTTCAGTTTTTTGCCAAAATAGTGCGAGAGCGTATTATATGCAACATTTTATATTAAACTATTTTTAATAATTATTTGTAATTTTTAATCAAAGTATTTTAATATAAAAAACTAGTATAATTTTAAATTTTTTCTTATATTTGACTGCCACATGTTTATACTAACACTCAAGATCTTGATAACAAAATATGCATATATAAATAATCTTGTCTTATTTTTAATAGAATGGCTCAATTTTTACCACATTTAACACTGGAATAAAATGTACTTTGTTGGTTAAGCAATAAATAAGTGCAAATATTTTTTTATATAAAACTTGATTTTAGTTTATTTTTTAAAAGGGTTTATCCGTCGAGAAATAGGGTGCAAAAAATTTTAGAACCCTCTAATGTTAAAAGAATAGGCAATTTGAA
>JAQFXP010003308.1:0-12841 GCA_034693685.1 Belba bartosi | reverse complement strand
GAGAGAGAGAGAGAGAGAGAGGAATAGAGAGAGAGGAATAGAGTTTTGAAAAACTTATTTAACGATTAGTATAGTATTTATTTTGATATATCGTAGCTCTGAATCAATTTGTTTTGATTGAATAGATTACCGAAATTAATATTAATTGAATTTATATTCGAAACACATTTTTTATTTTGTTTTATAGATTTTTATCATTTTTTGCGCAAAGTATAAAAAAAAATTAACAAAATAAAATAATTCTAAATTAAATTATCTATTTAAAATTATTTTATAGTTTTAAAAAATTAATTTGATTTAGTATGAAAAATTAACTAATTAGGGTTAATTTATATGATAATATACTTGATTAAAAAAAATTATAAATAAACTTATTGTTACTTTTTATTATTAAATTATATTGATATGATTGATTTAGACGTAAAGTATTATCAATCACAAATTTAGTCAAGCTTAAAGTATATGAAAAAATGTCTAACATAAGAATAAACAATAAAAGTGCTTAAGTGAACATAGGATTTCGAATTTATAAATAATAATTTATTTACTTTAAAACAAACATGATGCATGATTTTATTAGACAGTAAGTGTTTTAATATTCTGAAATATTAAAACATAAATAAAAACAAGCGTTATCAAATAAATAACAGCAAATAAAATAATATATACTAGTATAAATTAAATTTAATATTCAGTAGCTAAAGCAATCCAGGAAAAATTAAGCCAGATATAACAAATATTTTGGCCAAAAAATATATACAAAAATACAAAATTTTAAATACATGCTAAAATTAATTATGCTTGCAATTTAATTTAAATTAAGTAAATTTAAACTGCTTGTTAGCAAAACCCAATAGAGGATATTAAGTGGAAAAAATTCCAATTTTAAAATTATAAAAATTTTATTGTTGCAAACTTAGGTTTAACTTATTAATTACTATTACTATTATTAATATAAGTTATAGTATTTAGAAAACTTATTTAGAATTTTTATATTTTATTTTAAATTATTAATAATAAAATATTTGAAACAAATATGTAGTTTTTTACAAGTTGAAATATAATACCATGTAGATACCAAAAAAAACAATAATTAACAAATTTTATTTTTATCCTTGAGCAAAATAATTTACAAACTTTTAATTGCTAAGTGTGCTTAAAATTCAAATCCAAAAACATAAAAATATTAAAAATAAAATAAAACCAAACCAAAAAAACAAAACACAAAACTTTAATCCAATTATCTAATTAACAAATTTGCAAAACCGGCAAACCTGGCAAACGCTGCCAACGTTGCCAATGTTGCCAATGTTGCTAACCTTCTAGTGCCTTACAAGAATTCGTCCAGTGCAAAAACACGCATGTGGTGCAGGACTGCGGCGATCGCGCCAGCTTGTTCATGCAGAAGCACTTGCATCGGATCACAAATCCGATTATGGATCAGCACTGCTCGGCCTACACGTTCGGACCGGACGCCTGCACCGACCGACTGAACCCGACATCGAGTAATGCGATTAATTTCAGCGCTAATCATATCAGTGCTCTCAGACTCCTATTACAACCACTACTACCGCTACTGCTTCTGCTGTCGATTAATAATTTTCATTATTGTCTTTCACTGCTATCGATGTAATTAATTAAATTAATTCATTTTTATTTAAATTCTTTTCTAATAAACTATTTGCAGATAATTAGTTGTTTTGAATAAATAAGATATTTTGTTGAGATGTGCAAGGTAGGAACAAATTATAGAAATTTTAAATTTGTATTTCTAATTGTGCTAGAACATTATTTAGACTTTCATGTTTGTTAAGAAATAATATTAATTTAATTTATATTAAATCTAAATTTAATTTGTTTTAAATGAATTAAAATTGATGTAACTTGCAAATTTTGCAATAAACAAATTACTTATGTTCAGCCTAACCTAATCTCTCGTTTAATACGATTTTGTTTTATCTAATCTTCCTTGAACATCTCAAAAACTATGTGCGTTACGTTAGGCAATAGCCAGACGTTATTTAAATAATTTGATTTAATTATTAGTATTGAATCTGTATTAGGAATCTGTTATTTTTCTTTCGGTATATTTCTCCCTATCCTCACAACTCAATGCAATTTCGGCTCTTTTTCTACACAAATACAGTGTATATATCGCCCGAAACACAACTACTTATCTCAACGTTTTTATTAAGTTATCCGCAATTCTTGGGCTTATGTTCTGTTTTTTCTTCTATATTCACATAACTTATTACAAAACACTGCTATTGTATGAAAAATATTTGTATAAAAATATTTTGATTTTTTGATTATCAAATTTAGTCATATTATTATATAAGCATAAAAGTACAGTTATATCTGTTTATGGTAAACTTTAAAATTAATTAAATTTTTTATACTTTAATATTAAATACTTTTTAACAAAAAATTTAATTGAATTTTCATTATATGTCAATTGTTTAACAAATTTTGTTTATTTAACAAATTTTATTAACTGTTTTGATTTTATTATGCAATAAATGACTATTTTATTATAAATAGAAGTAACTGTATTGCTTGCTAAAAAAATTGTTTTATCTTAATTTTAATAAAAATAAGCCTATCAAATTTTATTATATCTAATTCTATATACAAATTATGTAATTATTTTTCAAGTTAATTTTATTTGGTTTTCATTTATACAAATTTCGTGTTTTTCTAATTAATTAATGAAATTTTCAGACAAGAAGTATAGCAATAAAATCTTTTTTTACGCTTCTTATTATAGTTAATATATTTAGTTTTTTGTTGTTTTTCTTAATATTATTCTTAAATTTTGTGTTTATTTTAGCCGAGACTTAATCAGAAAATATTTTTATTTTGATATTCAAGAGAATTATTATTAACATAATTATTGAAATGGATTAAGAATTTCACGTTAAGAGAGTTAAAGCAAAAATAAATTTAATTATTAATTATAATTAAGAGTAAAATAATATTTTTGTTTTTAGTGTATTTTATATTATTTTTCAATTATTATTTTTTGTGTAAAACTGGATTTATATTAAGAATTATATATTCATAATAACTGGACTCTAATTAAATTGTTATTGAATTCAAATTATGGACAAAAAAATGTTTATTTATTTATGAATATAAAAAATTATTAAATGATTCATTGATTGATTAAAATAAAAAATTTCCAGTTTTTATGTAAAAGTTTTTAATATTTAATTGTATTCTTCACTCTTAAGCTGTAAAACACAATATAATTTGTTCTAATTGTAAATTTTTTTAATAAGTTTAAAACTTTTAATAATAAAATAATTCAAATAATGTTTATATAATTAATAAATTTAAAATAAATAAATTTTAAAATACATTTTTGCTTGTTTATTTTTAAAAACAAATTTACCAATTATCACTAATTTTAAAATAGCTATTTTTGAAAAAAAAGTAAATATAAATTACACTTGTTTTAAAAGATTGTATTTTGTATAAAAGTTTAATTATTTATTTAATTTTTAACAAAAAAATCTTTCTATTAAATTAGTATTGGCAAAACAAGCCATGTATGTAGCATGTAACTTATTTTATTTGTTGGAGTTAGAAAAAAAACAAAGAAAAAGTACTTCTAAAAATTAACTAGCAAATTTTAATCAAGCTTTTGTAGTATCAAAAATAAAATCTCAGACATTTAATTAGTAAAGTTGCAATTTAAATTAATTAAATAAGTTTAAACAAAGCAATATAATAAAATTTTTTATATTTATATTTAACTAATAAATTTAAACTCTAACTAAAACTTAAAATTTTTACATGGTTAAAAAAGTTTCAAACAAACTTTAACACTGTCAACTTGTTACTTTAGAAAATTAAAAAGATAAAAATTAAATCCGTTGATAATTTTATAATTACTTAACTAAATTATTTTTGGTCTTTATTTAAAAATCAATTTAAACAAAAACAAATAACAAAAATGTTCTAGACACAAAAAAATGATGAAAAACTGTCGCAAATAGCTTAGACAACAGAAGTAATAATCATTAAAAACAATGTTTGTGTCGCACATAGAGAGAGACGATTGGAACGGATGGCAGAGACCAGAAGACAAAAGATCATTAGAAGTGCTTTTTATATATGTGTTTGACTCGTTTTTTGGGTTTACAACAGAATAATCATTAAATAAATTGCAAACGAGAGACTCATCTGATGACAGACGCTGGGCATTAAAAAAAATACAATTTTGTTAATTTGTTGCAAATTGTTTGATTACATCCATTGGATTATAAAAATAATAATTGTTTTGATGTTTTTTATGTTAAATAATTTTTTTAAACATTCTTAGGTTTGTTGACAAAAAGGTTCAAGATGTTCAGGCAAAAATTGGATATTGTACAGAAAAGTGAAAAGTATCTTGTAAATTATTTTTTATATTACTTATTTAATATAACTTTTTTCTAATAGTACAAATTGTTAATTTTTGATAGTTTAGTAATTACATCTAAGTAAATTTAATTAAATCTATATTAATTGTAACAAATTTTTTAAAAAATTATTAAAAATTTTATAAATAATATTTAAATTAATTAAAAATATTATTAATAATATATAGTTTAAGTTTAATAGGTACTTGTATAAATATTTACAGTATTAATTTTATTAATACTATCAATGCTTTTTAAAAGTAACAATACTATTTAAAATGAATAAATATATATAAAATATTATTAAAACTTTTGCAATAAATAAAAAATAAAAAAGAAAAATAAGTTGTAATAAAAATCATATGTTTTCACTCACACAGAACGAGCAGTCATTTACAGACTTTTATCAAATAATGTCTTCACTAATAAACCGACTGAACATATAGAGCGAAGATTGTGATAGAAAGCAGAGTAAAGACGAGAGGAAAGAGTTTTTTCGGTTAAAAAAAAGTTTTTTCTAAACACTTTGTTAAACATTTTTCGGCCACAAATTTCTGTCTCAACCGTAAAAATATAACATCAGAACTGGCGTTGGAATTAAATTGTGAAAAATGTTCGACATTGGCAATGCTTTTAGTGCAATGAGAAACAATGATAGGCAACAAAAAAATTTATTTCTTCATTTTCTATCAATGCCTTACTAGTTGTGTATGTCTTTTAGCAAAAAAATTTCTTAATGTGTGAAATGTTTGGCTTATTTTTGCTGTTTTTTTTTGTTTTGTATTATTTTTGGTTTTTTTGTGATGTGCAAGCTTGAACTTTAGAAAGTTAAATAAAATAATTTATTTTTATCTTGTTTTTTGCATGGTTGTTTTTTGTGTTAAATTTATTAATTTTTATTTAGCTTTATTAAATTTATTCAAATTTTGACTGTTTAAAAAAACTTTAAATGTTTAATTGTTAATTCTTGTTTTATATAGCATTAGAAAATTGTTACTTGTAAATTTAACGTGTAAAATTCTTTATTGCATTACCACCTTGCACATTGCAACTTTTGTTTTATTATTATACAGTTGTTCACTGGTTATGGATAACACATATAATTGTATAGAAGAGCTCCAAATGATGTGATTCTCGAATTAAATTCAATTAAACAGAGAATAAATTCAATTATTTCTTATTGTATAATAAGAAAAATTTGTTATGTGTTATAAAATTTGTTTTCAGTTATATATTATACAATAAACTTTTGTAATTTGAATATCTATCTTAAGTTTTGTACATGCTAAGCCTACAAATTATATACAGTAGATAAATACATTTTATTTGTTTAAAATTAATTGCATGTTACAATGTTAGTTTTAAAAAAAGTTTTAAAAGTTTTATATTTGGAAATTTACTATAAATAAAATGTTTTTTGTTTTTGAATTTTCTCATTATTATATGACTGCTATAAATGGCTTTTATTGTAGAATAATATTTTAGCTGAACTTTGCAACTGTTTGTGTCTCTAAAAACAAAGTTATATTGAATTTAATCGCTATAATAACATAATCCAAAGCACTTATCATTTATTTTTAGCTCTTTTTTTCGTTTGCTTTCATTTTTTATTGTATTTTTTGTTATATAAATATAAAGCTATAAAAACATTTTATTTTGATTAAGTGTTTATTGCATTGATATACTTAATAATAATAATAATTTTTTCTTTAAAAATCAAATTTATTATTGATTTGGTTGTTATTGTAGTTAATTAGTACTTAACTTGTAGTGGAGTAGAAAACAAGCATGCATATTTACAAATAAATTTGTTTGTTCAAATTACAGTTTTAATATACAATATATAATACTATATATAATATATTTATCTGTTATTTAATGTTGTTAAACTTATTAAAATTTAAAAATTATTTTATTGGTTAAATTATTTAATATTTATTTTAAAATATATTTTGATTAATAATTGTTTAAAAATAATAAATTATTTTTTAAATAATAAATAAAAGTTTCTATTTTAAGTTTTAACCTTTTTACTATCAAAAAATGTACAATAAAATAATATTGCGTAAACTAATAACATTGATTTTTTATTTAGAAAATTTTGATTATTTTGCATGTTTGTTGTATTTACATTAAACAAAATAAGTTTTTATTTTGAGCTTAACCTCATTTAACAATTAAGGTTAACTGAATTAAAGGGTAAACACAGGAGATAAAATGGTGGGTAACATTGAATAGTTTTTAAATTTTAATAGTGGTTACAATGATAAATATATTTTTGGCTTGTTTTGCATAATAACTGCAGAAGCTAAAATTTGGCAGTCCAGCAAAAAATTTGCTTTTAAATACAAATATGTTGATTTTAAAAATAGTTTAACTTGTATGCTCTTAATAATCAGTTTGAGTTTTAAGCTAATATTAAACTTAAAATAGATTAACAAATTTTTTTTATAATTTTTATAATAAATATTTTGAAGTTGAATATAAAATGTACAAGTTATGCCATTTATAGTTCCGTTACATAGTAAAATATCTGAAAGACTACGGTTTACAGCTTTTAAAAATTTAATTGCATTTAAATATGTTATTGGACAAATAACCTAATACTAACTTGAAACATTTTTTTAAAGCAAACATTTACTTACATGTATATAAGAAAATTAATTTTAATTTCCAAAAATAAAAATATGCATTTATATTTAAAATATTACGCAAAAGGATACATGAGTAAAACTTTAAAAAATAATTTGTTATATTTTTCAAATTAATTCAATATTTTGGCTTTATTCTATTTTGGCTAACTTTTTCTTACAAAAAAAAACTATTTAAAACTTATTGAAAAAAATACATTAAAAATACTCTAACATAAAAAAATAATAACTAAAAAATTTGCAAAATATTTACTTAAATAAGAAAAAAAATGCATTTGAAAAATATATGTAACTCTTATTTATACATTCAATCAGTGATTAGTCTCTAAATATTTACATACGCCGTATATGTAGATAGAATTGTCGGTTCATTACCTTCTTATCTAACAAATAGTTAGAATATTGAACATTAAAAAGAGGAGAAAATACAAACAAGCCAGAAATATAGGTAAACACTGCGAGCAAGCCAGTCAAATGGGCAAATACAGTATAAGCTGAGTCATAGTGCGAAAAACCTACACTAGAATTGCTATTTCCTGAAGCAATTACTAGTATGTACCAAGTTGAGATTATTAGGAAGAGTGCAAAACAAAGACATTTTCCTATAATTTATAGATATATACAGTTATATACAGTTAAAGCAAAAGATTTTTTTTCTCTCTTATATATCAATATATAACTTAAATACGGAATTCTGTTATAAGACAACAATAACTTATATTTCCAAAACATTTACAGACTTTTTATATACACTTATTATACAATATATAAGAAATGATTCGTTTTTTGCTCTCGACTGCCAGTGTTTGGCTCAGTGCTAATACACACGTTCTCCGTTTCCTCTCGTTTCTCCCAGTGCTGGTAAACGTTAGGCACCAGTAGTGTTGTTATCTGGAAAATTAAAGGGCAAAAATATGTCTTGTTTATATGTTTTGTTATTTTTAATTAATAAATATTTTAGTTTTAAATTTTAATAATTATTTATCTGTAAATTAAAATTTAATTTGATTTTTAATTTTAAAAATAAATCAATTTTGTTTTTACTAATTATTTAAACTAATATTTAAATTTACATAAAGTATTTAATTAGAATTTTAATATTATTTGTGTAAAAATTAATATTTATGTATTAGTATTAAAACAAAATATTTTATTTTAAAAAACAACTATTTAAAACATGTATTTATTTAAATAAAATAAATTTATATTTAATTAAAAGTTTTTATTATATAAAAATTAATACAAAAATAACGTATTAAAATATTCTAGACTATAGATAAATTTTTATTTAAAGTTTAAAAAATTTAATTAAAATATTAACTGTTTATTTAAATAAATTTATAGTGCTCTAAATTTGGCCTTGAAGAACATTGCAAACAAGCTTTTTTGAATGTTAACTAAACTATTAATACAAAAGTAAGTTACAAATTAAAAAAAATTTTAAAACTTTATCTAGATTTAATCTAAACTTTTTAACAACTAGACAAATAGACACTCTTACAACAAACAAATAACAAGAGTATAGCCGTACCAGTAGTGGATTCAGTGGTACCGAAGCAATCAGTTTTGAAGAGAACAGATAGAGATTGGAATAAATAGGGAATAGATAGACATCTAATTAGAACAATAACCAAAACATAAATTAGATCATTGCTCTCAATGGCACGGATTCTGAAAACAGAATTTCATTTATTCCAAATATTCTTCTTCCCATCCATTTGTTTCGCTGTCCTATCCTTTCATTTCAATTATGTTATGATTTCTATTTTTGCGATTCGTTTCAGTCAATCAATTGCTTTGAGAGACAAAACTTATTAGTAATAGAAAAAAAATAAATAGTTTGCCAATTATTTTGCTACCACTTTCCCCCTAACTTATTATATGTAATTATTTATTGGGCATGATAAATTTCTAGATAATAATGCAGCTATTGAAAGCTTATTAATAAAATGTTATTTTTGTTTAATTTTATAACTTTTTATATTTTATTTTGTTTTTTACAGAAGCTGTAATTTAAATTTTAACATAAACTTTGTTAACGGAATTATAAATTAATTAATCTGAACATTTTATATATAACTTCATATTTTTAACTTTTATTAAGTAAGAAATAGTTACGATATTTAAGTTCAAGTATTGAAAAATATAGAAGTTTAGATTCAAACTTTGATAATTAAATAAATCAAACTTGCATTTTAATTTTAAAATCAGTAAAATTGAATCAAATTATTTAAAACTTATAATCATGTTTATCTAATTTTTATTCTGAGTATTAATATTTTGTTTTAGTCAAAATATTTGCTATAAACAAAAGTTTAACTAGATAATTTATTAATTTATTTTAAGTTAATTATTAGATTGAAACACAAACTGATTTTTGAAATTATACAAGTTAATCTAACTGTAAAATCAACATATATAAAAATTTAATTGCAAAATTTTTGTTGGGTTTCGAATTACAGATTTTGTATATTTGTTAAAATTACTAATAAAGTTAAAACTTTTTTTAAATTAACTCTTGTTTAAGTAATTAGTGTGATTTTTTATACTTGGTTATTTTTTATGCAAATATTTGTTCGTTTATTTTGTTAATTATTATTTTAATTAAAGTTGTCAAACAATTTAAGCTTTGATTTTTTATGTTTTAGTTTTTTTTCTAATTTTATTATTTGAAATATTTTTATTTAAATTTAGTTTTTTTTCTTCAAAATACAGTATTGATTAAAATGTGTGAAAAATGAGAAAAAATGTTTTTGATTAGAATTTTTACCCTTTTTATACTTAATCAATAAAATTGATTATTTTTGTTAAACAATTCTATCAAGCATAAATCTTTACTACAATAGAATAGAAAAGTATTTAATAAAGTTTACAATTTTTTAAATAAAGTAAATCAATAATAAAAATAATAATTAAGTCTAAAATGTTTATGTCTTTAAAGTAATTGTTATAATATTGTCAGTCATTATATATATATTTAAGATGTGCAAGATTACTCAAAGCAAAAAAAATTAAATGGCAAATTTTATATAATATTATTAAACTTATTCCTAATTTTTAAAAATATTTATTTAAAAATTACTAAAATAGCTGGCTTATTAAATGTTTATTTTTAACATTTTAAAATTAAATATTTTAAACTGCGATATTTTAAAATTTATTTGTAAGATAATTCTTAGCACTTTATCTTGCACATCTTCAGTTAAGAAAAGCCTATTTTGGTCTATTTTAGTCATTCGGCTCTAAATATCAATTTCTATTAAACCGCAGGACATATGAGAGTATATATATCTATATATATCGGGAAAACTGTTATTAATTTTTGATTATTCGATTACAACAACTCTATTCTGTGCCTGAAATCGATTAAAAGTCAGACACAATATTAGATAAATCTATCAAAATGTGTGACAACAGACCAAAACATCATTATTTTTGCGGCAAAAACCGTTTTCTTAATACGATTCACATAAATAGTTATTTATTAAATAAATTAATTATTTATACGATATCTCATATTTCTGTTTGACCCGAAATATGTCTCATTTTATTCCAATGCTATTGGCTAGAAATGACCAAGGTTAGACGTTTCATGTAAAAAGAACTTAAACTTTAAATAAAAAATTTTGTAAAAATAAGTGTAATATTAAAAATATTTTTATCAAATTGTTAATTTTATTTAACTAAACTTTAAAATAGATAAATTTATCTTTATATTTTTAGTCACTCTTACAAGTTAATAGTTTAAAAATTTACGTAACAAACTACCTTGTAACTAATCAAAAAGATGAGTAATTTTAAAAATATTTAAACATTGGAGGCTATTTTGTGACCTTGGTTATCCTAACCTTAAAATGATTTGTAAAACTTTTAAAAAGTAATTTTTTTCTGTTTAATAATTAAGTTATTGTTAGTTTTAAAATAAACAATAATCAAATTTAATTGAAACAAAATTTATACAGTTTAGTTCCAATTTTGTAAGTTGGGTTGGGCAAAAATGAGAGATTAAAATTAGAAAAAAGATAAAAGTAAATTAACCAAAGGGATTAAACTTTTATTTTTAATGCTATTTATTTTAAAAAAAGCAACATTATCGTATATAAAAAAAATTTCTTTAAATTTGTAAAAGTTTAATTTTTAAATAAATATAACTTGTTTGGTTTTTAAATCTAAATTTTTAAAATTTATTTTAATATATTTATATTTGATTTAAGTATTTATAATAATTACATATGATTTTTAATAATTGTTATTATTTTTTTTAATAACAGTTTATTTTAAAAGTTTATAAACTTTTTAATGTTTATTAAAAATCAATAATTAACAAATAAATAAATAATATGTAAAGCATTAACAAAGCTATTGTTTTTTATTTGTATAACGTTTTTTATATTTATTTTATTATAAATTAAAGCTAACAATACTAGCCTAAATTTTATGTTTATTTATGTAAAAATGGCCCACTATAAGTAAACTTGATAAAAGTGGACTTGTTTACTTTTGTTTGTATAGTATTTTGTACTTTTGTTTTTGAAATAGAAAATGGATAAAACTGGACTTTGATTGTATTATAAATTATTTGTTATCTAATTAAATTTACATTTATATAACATTTAGTTTTGCAATGCTATTTATACAGAAATAAATTTAATTTCAATCTACATGTTTAGTTTTAAATAGTTTGTTTTTATATTATACTACCAGCATAATTTTTATGAAATAAATTAATTGTATAGCATTCCAAATGTAATTTGTAATGTTTATAGCTTTATATTTATTTACAAAATTTTAATTAAAATTTAAGGTTGATGAAACAATAAAAATAATATACAAAACATGTTTACGCAAAACAATATTCAACAACAAAAAAATTATTATAAAATATTTTTTTCAACAAATTATTATTTAATTTAGAAAACAATTTATCCAAACAATAAACACTTAAAAATAAATTTAATTTAAAAAATATTATTTCAAATCTAAATATCAATAAAAAGGAGTAAAAACGTATCGAATGTATTAAACCTAAAAAAAGAAACAATTGTGTGAATAACAGAAGTGAGTGAAAGAAAAAATACATAAAATAATAAATAATTGAATGAACGGAATGCCCGCATAATTTGATCTAATGTTCTGATCGCATGTCCCGAATCACTACCGTATTTGTCGTACAAATCACTGAAAAAAGCGTTTCCTATTCGATACAACCCGTATATCAACCGCTTTAGTGATAATTTTAGTTTAGTTTTTGCAATACATAGAGAGCTGTGAATAACACAAATATCAATACAAACTATAAAATAATGCAAACAATCGCACGAATCGATTCGGTTGTTTGAATAATAAAATGTTTAATTTTTTTTATTGCTTATTATGTAATTAAATAAAATAGTTGTGTTTATTTTATTTTACAATTAAATTGCCTTGTTTATTTTTTTATTATATTAAATTTTATGCTTAAATTATTGTGTTTTAATTAAATTTTAATATACAAGTTTAATTTTAGCATGTTTGCACTAATTTTGCGCCAATACTATTTTATTTGTTAATAAACAACAAAATTAATTAATTTTCTCGATAAATAAGCTAGATCAATAATTTTTTGAAGCATATAAGCTTGAAATGTTCATTTATCACACTCAAATTGTAGTGTGATAAATTTTTGTTGACATCTTTGTAAAACTGACAAAAATTTTCTGTGCAATTTAACCAGGGATTGTGAAGGTCGGCCGGTCCAGGGGGGATCAGGGGAGGGATTTTTCTCAAAATTTTGGCCAAAAACCT
>JAQFXP010003307.1:0-12842 GCA_034693685.1 Belba bartosi | reverse complement strand
TATATATTAATATTCTTTTGCAACTAATTTAGAATCAAATCAATATAATTCTAGTAATTTATTCGGAATTACTTTTTGTTGTTTAGAATAATTGTTTGGATATTAATCTCTGGGATAAAAAATGTCTTTAATTTAAAATGATTTTTGTGTATGACTCTTCTGATATTAACAAGATAAAAAAGACTCTTGTGTAGAAGCTTAACGCGCCTATTTTGAATTTGCGCGACTCTACTCTATACCTTTACAGTACATGTATTGATGTATTGAGTTAGAGATTGAGAGAACCAGTTTAGTCGTGTAGTGATGTAGTGATGCAGTGATGTAGTGATTCCCTGACATGAAAATTTGTAATTTTTATTTCTCATTATAGATTGATTTGTTATTGATTGTCTTTTTTGATAAGTTTTTTATTTAAATTTTATTTCGATCGCAACTCTTGTTTAGTTGTTTGAAGCGATTTGTCAAAAAAGTAGAGAAATAGCATTCTTTCACTCACTTCTAACAAGTGGTTAAACCATCAAAAGCTTAAACAAAACACAAAACACATCATATTTATCAGATTTATTCGACTATAAAAATATTCGTATATTATAGGCAATAGCGTTCATGCGTTCAGACAAAGACATTCAAATCGATTATTACTTTTTCAATACTAAAGCCAACAAATAATTGAATTATTAGTATTCCGTTCAATACTGTATTGAACGAGCGATACATGTTTTCCAAACCGTAAATAATTCCTTATTTGCCACTCATTCAGAGATTTAGTCCTTCAATGCTTAGCACTAACTCTTGAACTCAACTTCTATTTCTTAGCCAATAAGTGTGAGAATGTTATAAAAATCGAGTTTTTCTCTAATTTCAATTGAACTGAATTAGACCATAATATTTACTTTTGATCAGTTCTCTTAAGACTTTTGGTTTGGTTCCGGCAATGAATCTTAACTTTTGACATCTCTATAAATATCTGTAGAGCTATAGAGTCTATAGAGACTATAGAATAGACTACAGTTGAAGACAATTTATTATTTCAATTAAACTATTTTAAAATTTACTCAATTAAACTATATACTTTTTAAGTTGGCATTTATTTGCCGTGTTTCTCATCAATAAATTCTATCAAAATAATTTGATTAAAATATATAAAAAATTGCCATTTTAATTTATTAATTTTAGCTTAATTTGATTTTGTATTAGATATTAATTTATTAAAAACTATAAATTAATTATTTTTATTCTAATTTAATTACCGGTTATACTTTATTATAATTAACATGTTTGATTAATAAGATTTTTATTATTTAAATATTTTAGCCATGTGTATAACAAACTTAAGTTAAAGAATACAATTTTGAATTTTATTTATTTTTATTTATAAAATGTTAAAAATTGTTATTAATTTTTAATTACAATAATTTATAATTTGTCGATATATTTTATTAATTATTAAAGTATATTAGCACGAGAACTTTTACAATGTTTAGAAATTAATTATTTAGATAAGACAAAGTAATTAAAAATTAAAAATATTTTTAAATAGCAAATTTAAAATCTAAAAATTAGAAAAAATTTAACAAGAGTTGAGCGTTTAATTAATTGTTCACTTTTGCTACTTAAAAGAGTTAAACTAGCGTAAAATTTTAGTTTATTTTTATTTAAGTAATATTTAAATTTATGGCGACTTTTAAAAGTAAATAAAGTAATTGAAGTTTGCTATCATAGCAATTAATAATAATTGTATTATACAATTGGTTTAAACAATATATTTATTAAAATAATCAATAGTAAAAACATAATAATCTAGTTAACTACATTTATACTACAAAAATATTATGCTAATTTATAAGTTTTACATGATTTTATTTTGTATCAAAATAATTTTACTTGTTTAAAGAATTTTAATCAAATATTTATTGAAGTCAAAACATAAACAAAATAGTATATCAATAATTAAAAGTACGAAGTAGATAATTTTTATTTTTAATAGTACAGATTTTGTCCGATTTCGTACGATAGTCACTGTAAATAACAAAATAATATTAATATAAATATTCGAAATAAATTATTTTTTATTTAGTTTCAAATCTGGTCTTGAAACAAGCCAATTAGTCAAGTAATAATTTATTTACTGTAGTAACTCAATTCTCGTTATTTAGTTACTTTATTTGCAAAATTGTTGCCATAACTCAAAACGCGTAAAAATGAAGTAATTATTTCAAACCATTCAAGGTTAATTATAATTTTAAAACTAAAAATATGATCTATTTTTTTAGTTTTTAACTTTAGCGGATATTCAAATTATACAAGTATATTTATGGGGAAAAATCATAATTTAATTTAATTAATTAAAAATAATTATATTTAGTTTTGAAAAATGAATCTAAATCCAAACTTCAATTGACTTGATTAGTTTTTATGTAGGCCTAACAATACATGACATGAAATTTTACGTTTCTTACTTCGCACAGTAATTAATGATTGAAAAGATTTTTAAAACTAAAATTCTCTAATTTTGCTTCGAGTAATTCATATTTAAGTTCTGAGATTAATATACTGAATGAACTTTATATAAAAATATAATTAATAATAAAAAACGCTGTTTTAATAAGTCAAAAGAATTTAGTTTAAAAGATAATTTTGTTTAAATCTTTAGCTCTAAACCAATATATTTAGTCAAAATAAGAGAATAAGTTAAGATTATAATCTATATTGAATAGTATCTGAATTCTACTGGTTGGCCAACTTTTATAAAGTGAGACCAACTAAAAAGTTGCATTAATTATAAGATTATAGATTGCAATAAACAAATTACAATATTTAATAATAGAGTCAAATATTTGAAAAATGATTTATTTCATACAATTACTGTAGTTGTATATGTGTTGACATTCAATACACTGTAGAATAACTATAATAGTCTAGATTTATTACCTGGATTATTTTTAATAAATGGTTTTTTGGCACTGGTAGAGTAAAATAGACAAAAAAGACAATTAGCAAGGTCGTTGCAGTTTAACCTTTTATGCTACCAGAACCCGGTATGAAGCTATTTGTTTACACTAACGTATAAATTTGGGTGCATTAGATAATATTGGCTAATAATTGACAAATATTTTAAACATGCTTAGTCTTTAGTTTTTTTACAATTAAAACAACAATAACTTAACTCAAATCAAACATATAATTTCAAATATAATATTAAAGTTATATTTTGTATTAACAATTAACAATTAATTAACTTTTTTTTATTGCAATTCTTTGTGCGTTTAGATAATTACTTAACTCAAAATCCTTTTTTGTTTTAATTGCAAAAAGTTTGAACACAATTTACTGCTAATTATTTCTTATCACAATATTTTATTTCGCATCGTCAAAGACACTAGTTGCAAAGTGGAAGCCAAACAAATAGCTTCAATTGAAATTTTTTAAATTTAAGTTTATTAAAATAAAAAAATTTTAAACAATAGAATTTGCTTATTTTGGTAAATTGACGTCTGCCAGTCTGTAAATTTTAGCATATTTATAAAATTTTATTTAATAGTTTAATGAAAAATTAAACGCAATATAAGTATTTAAAATTTTAACCCTTTATCAAATTTGATACAAACTAAAAGATTAGTTGCATTTAAATTAAAATTAGCTAACATTTGCAAGCTTTACTTTGCACTTGGGTCTTTTTGTTTTATTAAGTATATAATATAATTTAAGTTTAACATAAGATATGTAAAATTAAAAATTAATATGCAATTTTTCTTAGCAATTTTTAGAGTAATATGCTTGACAGCCACAATCTATTCAGTTAAGATTAAAACAAATGGCATTTTCAAATAATTAATCTCATTTTAAAATTTGCAAGGTTAATTAATTCAAAAGTTTAGTTGCATTTCTACAATTAAGTTAAATTGTCATTAATGCACCCGTACTATCATTATAGATACTGAGACTCTTGAGAACATCACCAAACGATGTCTTAAAAAGAAGAAAAATAAGATTTTTATGTGTATTTGCAGATAAATCAGTAAAGAATAAAACTGTATAAATAAGTTCTGATTTAAATCGGATAATAAAAGGAAAATAAGATTTAAATTAATAGTATTTTTTTGTATTTAAATTTATTTTTAAATAAATAAGTTTTTAAAAGCTAGAGCAGCTACCCGGGTGGGATTAACTGCTAAATACACTTACATAAAATTAATTACAATGAAAGATCTAACTTAAAAATTTCTTGATTAGCTTGACAGTTACAATTTGTCTAGCAAGCTTTGCTTGAATTTTGCTAAAAATGCAAATTAATCTAAATAGAATAAATTGAGTAATTATTTTAAAGTTAACAGAAAGGGGTCTAATGTAAAATCTACACCCGGCCACAAATTACATAATATTCTATTATTTCTTTTATTTTAAAAATAAGAACTAAAAAATGATAAATTTATTGCAATTTTTTTTAACTCAATTAGTCAATAAAAATAAGTAATAATTATGTAAATTGTTGGGAAGCAATTGGTTCCCAAAAATAATAAATTTTTGTATAAAATAAAAAGTCAGTCAATTAGTTTAGATTAACTAAATTTATTTGTGAAGTAACTATAAATCGGATGACCATTGAGTGAAGTCATGAGAAAATAATTTTTCGATAAATGCAGAGAAAGATTCATTGATTAAAATTTAAATAAAACAAAATAATATTTAAAAATATTTAAATAGTTAAAAGACAAAACACTGGAAATATATACAATATATTTATTTATATATATTTATATATATTTAAAAATATTAAGAATAATATATATAGAACTTAAAACAAGACTTCCGTATTAAATACTTGAAATGGAGAAATATTTGTTTAAATTTTATGTCTTTATCTAATCTGAGAATCGAATAAATTTCATTTTCAAACTAAGCGTTCATTAGAAATGAGATGCAACACAGACTCTGGAGAGCATTATACAGAGCACCTATACAAAACAGTTAATTTCGAAACGTACAAGGCACATTGCCATTGCCATTACGAATGCATGTTGCACATTGTGTAGTTTGTTTAGTTTATACAATATTTGAACCCATTTATGGTGACCTTCACATCTGAAGGGAAGGTCCGTAACTATTATCAAATTATAAAAGCAGTTAAGTTAGTGCTATTAAAAAATACAATTCCAATGAGTTTTTATTCGTTATATAATGTTCGGATCATAATTAAAATGATCGCATCTTTTCTAACAGTTCTAAACAGGCTATGAAATACTCGTCTTTGCATTACATTTGTTATATTACTGTTGATATGACTCATTCAGAACCTATCCGTTTAACTATTTAACTGTTTTATAATAAATTATATTTAATAACTAATATTTGATCTTTCCCTCAAATTTTTTCGGAAGCGACTTATCTGGTTATGAATCACATGTATCTGAATTTGAAATATTATAATCAAATCCTTTATAATTTGCATTAATTTTATTTATTGATTATTCTTTTCTCACATTATCTTTGATTCTTATCAGTAATAATTGATACAATCGATGCAGAGATGACCAAACTTTGCAACCACAGAGCGGATAGACATTAGAATTTAGACAATAATTAAGAATAGATTTGAAGCTTCTCTTAAACTAAAATTTAATTTATTATTAAATAAAATTAAAAATACAATAAATAAATAAAACTTTAAAAACTAATAAGCAAATTATAATTTACAAGTTTTTAAAACTAGAAATATTACGGATATTAAACTTTAAATTCTTACAATTAGGATGTTTTTCTTGCTTACAATGTTAAGAAAATTTATTACTATTGTTAAATCAGTTAAAAGAAGTGACAATTATTTATGTGGAATTTAGCCACCAATGAAAGTGCTAAGATGAAATTTTGACTGTTATCTTAATAAATTTATAAGCTAAAATCAAATTGCAATTTTTATGATAGATTGACAAGGCAAAAAAATTATTATAATTAATTAAAAACAAACTTTGCAAAAAAGAGGATAAAACTAGTACATTTTAAATTAAATAACAGAGATTCTACTGCTAATTTATATAACAATTTTTATTAATAAAATGTTTATTAGATTTTCAAATAAATTAGTCGTACAAGCTCGCGTTATAATTCCTCAAACTGTACTAGTTTTATTTCAAAATATGTTTTTAATTTAATTTTAATTTTTTTATCGTGTCAATAAAAGAATTAAATATCAAGTACCTAACGCCTGATATGTATTGAATGCATTTATTTTTTAGTATCAAATAACGTTTTGTCTAAAAAAATTGCTATATATTTAACTCTACATTTGTTTTGTTTGCATTCAGTTAAGTATTAATTTTAAATTGAACTACAGGTTATTTAGGTTTTGCAAGCAGTTTATATAATTGATTTTAGGCATATTTTCTTAAGATAAGATATTTTTAAGAAAATATGCCTAAAATCAATTAATTTTAATTTTACAAATTTTTTTAACAGCACTGGATATGGAAATATAAAACAACTAGTAGTTACAAAAACCCGGTTCTTATGGCGATATGGCACTCATTGCTGACAAAATATATGCTAAACCAGATTTCTATTGAAAAACTTTGGAAACCCAATTGTATATTTGGATTAAAGTAATTTAAACACTTAATTTTAATATTAATTTTTTAAGAATTGTTTTTAATAAAAATATAATTGAAATCAACTGTGCAATCAAAACAAGAATAACGGATTCAAAAAAATTGGAATTTTTAAAACTTATTTTTTAAATTAATAAAATTTAATAATAATTTTAAAAATTATGTATTAAATGATTAAAATTGTAATTTAAATTGCATTTTTTATTGTAAAAATATTTTTAATATTGTTAAACCAAATCACTTAATTTATTCAATTAAAAAAAATTAAAATTATTTTCTTTTTTTTATAGTAAAATACATTATTAATATAAAAATTTTACATAATATTTAAATTTAATTCCAAAAAATATTTAAAAATTAAATTTAAAAGCTGTCAAATATTTTAATTTAACTGTAAAAATTTTACATCAAATAAAAAATTACAACAAAATGTTTTTAAATGTTAAAGGCTTTTTAGTAGAAATGTTAGCCACCTTGGTGGTTTTTGCTTTTAAAAATAATTTGGTTCTAAGTGTTTTGTAAATTCAAATCAGTCAAATGTTAAAAAAAATAATTTATGCAATTTAAGTTATAGTAAAAATACCCATTAATTTATATATTTTGTTTAATTTAGACAAATTTGTTGTATATTTAACTAGTTTAAAACTTTATAAATATACAATATAGATAAACAAGTATATTATTAAAATAATTTCAATTATTGATTTAAAAACGTTTAAATCAAATATACAATATAGACACAAATCTAGGAGTTTAAAATGTAAGTTAGTTTTTTCACTGTTTGTTTACAACTATAAAAAGAGTTATCTGCATTGGCACACTCTGCAAATATATTGTTTTTAAAATTTTTAATAGTCAGTTAGAAAGGTAAAAAATTAAAATATTTAAAATAACATACTTTTATTGATAGATAATTGTGTATAGAATTTATAAATTTTAGAGCGTTAAATTTTGAACTTGCACAAGTTGATAGTACAATATACTATTTATAAAAACTGTTAATAAATTAAGCAAATAAAACAAAATAAAATTATATTTAAATTTAAATATTTATAAAAATTTAATGAGTGTTTTACCTTAAAAGCTAAATAATATCAGTTAGATTTTTAATTGTAAAACTTGTATGTTAAAGTAACTTTTAGCATATTTATAAGTGAAAATGTTTTATTTTGTTTTTTAAACTAAAAATATTCTTAGTATTTAAACATAATTTAAATTAAAACATTAATTTATTTAAATAAATAAAATTAATTATTAAAATGGTCTGATTAATCATTGCCACGACTGATTTTTGTAGCACTACTACAATTTTACAAAATAATTTCTCTACATTTTTTTCATTTTGCCAACATTTAACTTAAATTTATAAATTTTATACACAATTATTTATCAATAAAAGTATGTTATTTTAAATATTTTAATTTTTTTACCTTTCTAACTGACTATTAAAAATTTTAAAAACAATATATTTGCAGAGTGTAATTATTTATCGATAAAAGTATGTTATTTTAAATTAATAAAATTTTTTTATTTAGTAAATTTAATATTCTTATTTATTGAAATTTTTTTTTTTAAATGTTAATTTTTTAATGAATTTTTTTTATTTGTTAAAGATTCAAATTTTAATAAAACACAAAAAATAATTTTGGTGGCCAAGGTTTTTTTTAATAAATTCACACAAAATTATATATATTTTTAAACATAAATATAAAATTTATTTATATTTATTAGTTTTGTAAAACTCAATGATAATTTTAAAAAAATTATTTAATAGAGTAAACAGATTTTTATCTGCAAGCAACTAATTCTTGCTGGCTAATTTAGATAAGAAACTTAGATTATATATAATATTAATATAAGAAACTTTTATTTTTAAAAGATAAGAAATTTAAATTTTAGTTTGATATGAGTTTTAAGACTTTAGTAATGCGTAAGGTTTGTAATAAAAATATTTTTCTTAACTTTTTATGACTAGCTAAGTTTTACTGAATTAAATGCAAGTTTTTATCATTATCTCAAACAAAAAGAATTATTGAAATATTTATATGAAATGAAAAAATAAAGCAATTATTTAGAAGAAAACAACAGAGAATGCAATGCAATGCAAGACTGAGGTAATGCTATGTTATATAAAGTGTTTGAGCAAACTGTGAGCCAACACGTAATGAGGAGAGAGAGAGAGAGAGAGAGCTCTCTACGATCTGAGGAGTTGACCTGATTTGAAGTGGAGCTGAGCTGAGAAACAGGCATTTGGCCGATGGCTACGAAGCGATGGAAGCGAACCGAAACCGGGAACACATTTCTGAGACAGTATGACATCTCCAGAGATCTGTTCGCCTGAAGCGGATATCAAGCACTGAGTCGGAGTCGCCGGACGAGTCGATTCCTAAACCAGTTTTATGTTTATAGACTTATCGAAAATACGGCAATATTTGTATGGTTTCAGACTTTGAGTATTCATTACGAAAGAGTGATGTTTGGCATACGACGAGTCTCTATGTTAGCAATGAATCGGTTTTGATCTGAAGTTTTACAACAATTACTGTATTGACACACATGTCGTCGAAATTCTTGAGTGACAACACTTTTTGCGGCAATTAATTGCAGAATCAATGTTATCAGTGCTTATGGTTCGGATTCCTTTTATATTTGTTTAATTGTGTTTAGATTATGAAAATACTATTGACTTGATTCGACTTAAAGGAAAATATTTTAATCAAAAACTTTGCAGTGAAGACATCAAAACAGGTAATTGAATCAAATTATTATTGACTTTATTTGCAACTCTCATCCATCACTTCATCTATCGCTCGGATTATCTTTTCTTGTCTTCAAATTAACTCATATCAGGAAATGATTGTTTGATTTGACCATTTTAAGTCAATTGGTTTATATTTCATTAAAAATATTAATTAAGGTTAGCCAGAGGGGTAGCCAAGGGAGTAGAGCCAAAATATCTTTGCTTTTTTAAAATTTGACAAATACTGTACAATACATTGTGCGTTTTGAGCTGCAAATAGGTATGTCTTTTGCTTTGCCGGCATATATTTTAAGTTTTCGGTATTTATTGGTTTTTATTTTGTAAGCTATAGCTAAATTATCACATGCTAAATGCAATATTGAAGAGAAATATATCGGTTATTTTATTATTTTATATTCCCTGATAAAAATTCACTATTAATTTTTAGCTACTCTTTGATTCGGGCGATCTTGACCAACTCTGTTTTTAAATAATGTATTTTTCTTATAATATCTTTTTTATAATGTATTTAAAATCAATCAAAATAATATTGCAAATTTAAATATTCATGCAATTTGATCTAATCTAGTTTTAATTATTTTATTTATTCAACCTAATTTTGGCAAATTTGAAGTTAAGAAAAACTTGTTAAAGAAATGCTTTAAAATAATTTTTGACGTTTTTATTAATTTGTGTTTTGAAAAAGAATTGGTTTTGAAAAATACAAATATTTGTTTAGAATTGGTTAGTTTATGTAATACTGGGTTTATGAACGAAGCCATCAATTACTTGAGTGATTAGACATGTTAAACATTTATAATTTGCTCCAAATAAGAAAAGTTTGACATAAACTAAAATTTTTATTGCCGTTAATTTATACAAATGGCTTACAATGACATGTATCCCAAATTCCAATCAATAATAGAAAAGGCGAAACAACTATACATCTGAATTATTCAAATTTATTCAAATTGTTTATTTATTTATAAAATTTTCTGAATTAAAAATTATTAGTTATAAAAGGATAACTGTACTTGGTATTTAATTTAATTACTATTTTATTGCGAAAAGTTTTCCTTTAGAGCTTTGCTAATTTATAGTGATTTTAATTTTAAAATAATTATATTTATGTTAAGTATAGCTATACTTGATTAATAAAATGACTGCAATTATATCTTTTAAAATTTCTACTCAAATATGTTTTTACAGTTTCTTTGCATAAATCATTTGTTTATAAAGTTTTAAGATTAAACGAGCTTGTTTGCATTAAAATATATTTATCGATTTTAATATATATATTGATATATACTGTATTTATATGTTTTGATTAATTTATTTAATATGCATGTAATTTAATGGTAAGGTTGACCTAGCCAAGGGGGTTACAGTTATTGATTAAAACAAACATTTATACTAAATTTAGCTTTAGTTTAGTTTAATAAATTAAACGAAATTTAAAAAGTTTGCCAAAACTTAGTAAATTATTTGCCAAATCAAATTTAAAATCAAATTTGGTTTTATACTTGAACAGCTTAATTTAAATCACAATATATATTCTGCTTTATCTTTTATTTTATATTATTTTAAATAAGTCATTTAAAAAAATTAATTTTTATTTTTACAATCACTTAAGCCGTCTTTAGATACAATCATTCTTGAAATTAAGTCATAAGAATATTAAATTTTTATAATGTTTTTTAAATTAGTCTATCTCAATTTTATTATACTGTCTCTTAATTCTAATTACATTTAAAACTCATTATTTTCTATTTTATTGTTTTTTAAATAGATTTATTGTTCTAATACTAGATTTTCTTTTAATTAAAGCAAAAAATAAAGCATTTTTTCAAATATAGATTCAATGCAAAGCTTAGGTCCGAGAGTTGTATAGAAAGAACTTAATATATCAATTGATATGAAATTAGATGAATTGGATTTGTTGAGTAAAATTGAACAAATGATCTTGAATGATCTAAAAGTCACACTTTTCAATCAGGATATATAATAGTCTTAAAATGAATTCTAATTACAAACCAAATGCTTTAGCGAAAAATATTTAGTTTTTTGATCCTCAGGCTAAACAAGAATGCAAAAAACTTAACTATCTATTCGATGGTATTTTCCGCTATTTTCAAGTTCAAGTTTATTTTATTCTAAACTCTTATCAATTATTTGATCTAAAGCGCTATTTTAACAAAATTATATACAATAATAGACATCGAAGCGGTTTAATTACAATTTGGCTTTTATTAATCGATTCAAGCATAACAGTTGACACAACTCTGCAATAATTGTGAATAATATGAGTCACGTGACAGACATCGCCGATATATTGAATGTCTGAACACTTTAATGACTGGAAAGGCAGTGAAAAGTATAGTCGAAACTCATAAATAGGTTATTCGATCACTCAATGAATTATCACTTTTTTGGTCCAAACAAATTATACATTAATTTTCACTAATAACTGAATTAACTTTGTTTGTTTCTTGATTAATAATTAATTCAAACTTATTTGTCTTTCTTTGAGGTAAAGCGTCTAAATAAATGTTGAAATAAAAATTTGAGTCAAAAAACGACTTAATTTGTCTAATTGAGCAATAAGTTTGACTTAAAACAAGTATTAAACTATAGTTTCAAAACAAATTTAATTTAAACATAAAATTTAAATTAGTTTTTGAGCATAAAATTCCTGTCAATTATAAAAGGGGTAATGAATTAAATTTCCAAGATAAAACAATCAATCTTGAAAATATTTAAATTTAGAATTTATTTTAAAATTAAAGTGAATTGCATTAAGCAATCGGTACGAAAAGTGCATTGTTCTCAGAATTAATTATTTTTTATTTAGAAATTCTCAAAATTATTCACCCGATTGAATATTTTTGATGTGAATATCTTAAAAACAATTCCGTAAACAAAACTAATAATAATACAAAATAACAAATATTTTATTTTCAATTATTCTGGTTAATTGAAAACCTGAACACAGATTGTAACTATTTTTAAAATTTAAACTAACAATTGAAATGATTATTGAATAGTCTATTAAAAAAAATTTCTATTTTATTCTCACATTAATTCTATTATTTGCTGTTGTTTTTGTAAGAATTAATTTATTGATGTGCCGAAGATTGAAGAATATAATCTAATCTATGTTTTTATGTAAGTTTAAAGTTTTTTAAATCTAAAGTTTGAAGACTTATATAAAGATTAAGATTGTTTTTTGTTTTTATTTGTTTGGCGGACAGACAAAAATGCAAAACAAAAGTAGGACTGGTATGACCGCGATTTATAACTTATCAAGATACTGTAAAATAGTAAATAAATTTATTTGATATACTGTTATCCATATTCAAAACTAGTCTCGAATATTGCTATTAGATAAAAATTTATTAAAGGATAGCTTGTATATTTTTAATAATTAATTAAAATTTTGTTTTGCTATTCAACTTGATAAAAGTAAAACTATTTTATTTTTAAACTTGAATTTATATAAA
>JAQFXP010003306.1:0-12847 GCA_034693685.1 Belba bartosi | reverse complement strand
GGGGATTTTTCCAAAAACGCTCAAAAAACCCATATATTTATGATAAAATTTTCCCCAATTTAACTGGATTTAAACCAGATTTAAACTAAATTTAGCTAAATTAACCGAATTTAAACCGGATTTAGCACTAATTTAGGGAAAATTTCCTAATTTTGGGAATAAACCTAAAAAATTTGCCGGCAAAACGTCGAGGGGGGGTACTTTTTCTTGAACCAAGTGCTAGGGGGGGGGTAAATCCAAATTTTCAAAATTAGGGGGGGATTTTTGCCTGATCCCCCCCCTTCTCGATCCCTGATAAACTCTTATATATAAAAGCAAATAAATTCTTAATGTTATATTTTGAAACAAATATTTATACCTTATTTTTTCACAAATATGCAAAAATTATTTTTAAATTTAAAAAATATGTATAAAAACTGATTGTAAAAAAGTATCTTTCTTGGTATTTTTTTTTATTAAAAAAACATAACCAAATAAATTAAAAACAAAATAAAAAGAATTGTCTTTTTCTGTTTTAAATTATAATAATTTACTAAGCAAAGTTAAAATTTTTACTAATTCAAAACTAGTTTATTTATCATAAATTAAAAATAAATTAGAAAGAATTTGTTTCTGGCATCTTAGTGGAATATAGTATAATTTACCCAACTTGAATAAATTTAGTTTAAATTAAGTTTTTATGGAACAAACGCTAGAGAGAGGGAGAAAATGTGAAATAAATATCAAAAATTAAAATTGTGAAAAATTGGACCCTATTTAATTTCTAATTAAGTTAAATAATTTTAAATTAAAATACAGAAAAAATATTAAATAAAATTTTAGATTTTTAAAACACTACTTAAGCTTACTTATTTAAAGTTTATGTAAAAATAAGTGTTTATATAAGTGTTAAAAACGGTACTTTATGTTATTTATTGAGTGCTAAAATCGAATAAAATAAGTTTTTATCTATATGATTTATTTGATAGAATCATAAATAAAATAACTGATTTGTTAGAATAGATTTGTTGAAAAGATATGATTCGTATAAATATTGCATCGATTTTCTCAATTATAGATAATATGTTGTGTTTAAGCATTGTTTTGCATTAATTCAGTTTCTCATAAATCACTTCTACTCACGATATAAACGATTTAACACAAAAATTAAAGTTTGAATAATTTTGGAATTGGTTTACAAGATCAATTCTTGTAAAATAAGTTAAAATAAAAAACAAAAATTTAAAATGCTTTAAGTAAAACATTCTAAAATTTAAAATCAAATTGTCAATGATAAATGTTTTTCTGCATCATTAATCAATTTGTTATTTTTGTGTCAAGCAAAGTTTTGTTTATTATCGATAACTTTAATAAATTAACAAAAATAATTTAATTATGTTGTTTCAGTTTGTACATTTTGTTATTTATGTGTTTCTGCTATAGATTTAATTAATATTACTAAATTTGTATACCAAGTTTTTAGAAAGATAGAAATTATCAATTTTTAATAATATTAAAATGGATTTAAATGTTAGATTGAGATTAAAGTTAAAAATACTTAAATACAATGCTTATAATTACTTTAATATAAAATTATTTGATATATATTTAAAAGAACAAAATATTAAGTATTGTTAGAAAATTTGTTGTATTTTTTTATGTATTATCGGTCAAAATATTGATCAAACAAATAGATATTCTGTTATTCCTTTGGGGATTGTTTTTGATATATCACTTAAATTACTTTATTGTCTGACAAAGAATATGATCTCTTTGTTGGAAGATATGACCGAAATAAGTAATATATTGAATAACATTCTAAACTCTATTACAAATATATTTTCTTTTAGCGGTTATGTATCACATAATTGCGTTTTTGTTTAGATCCGAGCGAACTGTCAGTACATAATCTATCAAATTGAGCACAAAATTCAATTTTCTATTGTTTTCACTAATTAAATAATTTATTTTTTTACAAAATATTAATTTATTGAATGTTAAAAACTAAGTTTAAAATTTTATTGATAAAATTAAATAAACATACAGTACTATAATATTACAAGATGAGTTATAACAGTTTTGCTAAAATTAAAATATTTACTTATTTATAAGTTTAAAATTTTTAACCTGATAAGTAAACAGGTTCAGTAATTAACATTCTTTTGCACTATAATGTAAAACATAAATTAAATTGTAATGAATCATTTATTACTAATGATAATATAATACTACTAATGATAATATACAGCCGATTTCAAAACTAACAATTATGGAATTTTACATTAAAAATTGCCACATTGACAATTTTATAAAATTCAAACTGGTTATATTTTGCCATAATAAAATCTTTTCAGCAAAAACTAATTAGATTATAAAACATTTAAACCATACATTTTGTTAATATTAAAATAGAATTAGATACGTGTATTTTTGTTTTTAAAAATTTTGATCAATACTACAAACTTAAAAATGCAATGTTTGTAACGCATACAAGTTAAACAACCTTGATTATTTTGAAGCAAAAAAATTTTTTAATTATAAATTAAAAAAATTGTTGTTATTTACAATTTTAAATATTATTCGCCTAGAACATTTTAAAAATAAAAACAAATTTTTAATTAAAAATTTTATTCTTAATATAACTCCAAATATGCATTGAGATTAGTATAATCTGTCATAGAAAATATCATTTTTATTTTTAAAATGTTCCAAATAAATAATATTTAAATCTTTAAACCCAGTTAGAATTTTAGAATTTTATCAATTTTATAATTGCAGAAAAAAATTTAGGTTGATATAATCAAACATTTTTAATTTAATAAAAAATATGTGAAGTTAATTCTGAAATCGGCTGTAAAGTATATTACTAATGATAGTTACTAAGCGTTACTATTAAGAAGTCTGTCGCTCAACGTGTGCATACTGTGTCTTAAATGTAACAAGTATAGTTTTTATAAATATGAATAAAATTAAGTCAACAAAATTTTTAAATTAATTTTGTATTGTATTGATAAAATCAAAACAAACAAATCTCGAGAATTTTATAAGTGATAGAAATACAATTTTAAAAATAATTTTAATAGAATTTATTAAAAATTTGTATTATTTTCTAACAGTCGATCAAATCATTAAATTAAAACAAATATACGAATAAATAATTGAATAATATTGAGAAATAGCACATAAAGTAAATATAAGCGAAAATGAGTGATAAATGTGTTTTTTGCCAAATATGTCGAAACGAAATAGTGGCCAAAATTATATATAGAGACCAACTGTGCATTGCATTCACTGACGCCATGCCGAGAGCGCCGAAACATTTGCTGGTAATCCCTATCCGACATATATCGGGAATGTCTGCCATCACTGACGAAGACAAACAACTTTTGGGACATATAATGATTGTGGCGTCAAAACTGGCTAAAGAACAGGGACTGAAAGATGGCTATAGAGTTGTGACAAATGATGGCATCAATGGTCGACAAACTGTATTTCATCTGCACTTCCATGTGATCGGCGGACGACTACTAACCGAACATTTTGTTTGACTAACTTTATAATAATAATTCAGTCTCTTTTCACTTTCAAAATTAGAACTGTTAGCCATAAAAATAATACATTTTCTACTCTATGTTTGTATTAATAAATTTAAAATTTTGACTTTAATTAAATACCAAAAAGTTTATTTTTAACTACTAAAACTTATTGAACTTGTGTAAATAATTTTTATAAACAAGATATTTTGATATAGATTTGCTTAATTGAAATTTTTAAATAAAACTAAAAATTATCACACTATAAGTTTGATAAGTTATAGTAATTTCAATTTATTTTACTTGAGTTTTATTTTACAGTAAATAGTAATTTTATCTAAAGTTTAAAATATACATGCTAAATATTTATTGTAAACTCGTTTAATTGGCAACTATTGAATTCTCTGCTTTATACTGCAGGTAAATAAAAATTAATTTAAATCAACATATATATAAACTCGGTTTTTGAAGCAAATACTAATTTTATAAATACAATTCAATTTCAAAAATTAAACTAAATTTATATTAAATATTTAAAAATATGACTATTTGCTTTATTTGTTACTTTTCTCATAAGTGTAATTTAAATGACAAAATAAAATTTAAAAAATAAAATAAAAATTCACGTTTAAAAAATAACATAAATTTAAAATTATAAAAAGTGCCAAACACTTCGTCGAGACATTAGATTACAATGCTTCTTTGCTTTGGCTCAAACTTTAACTGTACATAATAAAATGCTAACCTTGATTATTAATAAAATTTTCGTTAAAGTGAAAATATCTGAATTAAGTTATTTAATTAATTAAAATATTAAAACAAAGTATCTAGACTATTTTACTGAAATAAATGTTGTGAGAAATAAACTTTAATTTTTGATAGAAATGGTGTCGGGACTGGCAGTGATGACAAACACCGAAAATGTTTGTTTGCAATAACCCATTCGAGGGATTCATAGGTTTCCGTTTGTGTGGAAACAGATTTGTATTTCGATGATTCGGATCCGACAAGTGCTCGGGTTCTAGGCTTGGGCGCCGGCACATACTCAGACATAGGCATAGGTGATTGAGCGCTCTCGGCATTGGGTTTTTCATTAGTATTGTTTATATTGACGGAATGTGACTGAACTTCAAACTCTTGATCGGTTGAAGTTTTGTCAACTAATTGCGACTCATGTTTGACATCTTTATTATCATTAATAACTAAATTCAAATCAGTGTTTGACTTCAGGCCTATGTGTTGGATGTGCTTGAAGTTAGTAGGCGTTCCAATTGGTTTGGTTAAATAAAACGTACTTGTTTTCTAGAAATACAAGTTTTAACTAATTATTTAGTAATTAATTATTGCACAAACTAAGCATAATAAAACGCACAAACTAAGCATAATAAAACGCACAAACTAACAAATGTTCTTGATCAAAATTTTAAAATTAAGAAATAAATGTAATTTTTTTTAATGTGTTTGAAAATATTTTCTAGTCTTCACAATTTGCTAAATCTTGTATTTAATTGTATTTAACTGTATTTAAAAACGTTAGTTTAAATATAAAATATATTTAATTATTATATCATGTTTAATAAACGTTAAATTATAAAATTAGAAATAAAATGTAAATTTAGAATCGTTTAGAATTTTGTTATATGGCATAATATATATTTTTATTTTGCATGGTAGAAACAGTGAAATTTTTAAAGTTAAAAGAGTCAAGTACAAACATTCTATTGCAACATGATTATACTAAATATGGTATACTGTTACTTTAACAAATTATAATAATTACATTACTTATTAATTGTAATCATATAAAAACATACTTCTATTTATTTCAAAGTACAAAATTAAAATGTCAATTTTTAGATAATATTATGTGAGATAGATGATTCTTATTAATTAAAAATATATAACTTATTAAATTTAAAAATAAGATGTTTAGCTAAATTATATTTTTAAATTAATTAAATTATTTTTGCATTTAACTCGATTAAACTAGGTTTAAATAAAAATTAGATAAAATAAATTTCTAATTTTGGCCAAAATAGAAAAAAATAGCCAAAGTTACATTTGTCAAAATCTCAAAGTCAAGTTGCATTTAATTATACTTTTGTTCTTAACTTTTCTATTAACACAATGTTTGCCCTGAACATTTGACTTATTACGACAAAACCCACAAACAATTATAAATAATCTGATTAATTGGCAAAAAGTTAGACATTTAATACTGACAACAAACAAATGTTTAAATAACTTACTTCTGAATTAGGACTTTCATTGTTATGTCTTCTCTGCTCTCTTTGCCGAAGTATACCCAATATTATGTTTTTGTAGTGTTGGGCCTCATCTCTATCGGCAAAGTTGAGGCCAGACATACAGTTGAGTGCTTCGAATGTATGGAAAAAAGGTTCTGATATTTTATATTCAAATAAATTATACAATTCTTGTTCCCAAAGGAGTATTCGGTCGACAAAATCATAGATTCGTATATAATATGTGCGCTTTTGGTAGTCTTTGACAAAACAGGCGACGCCTATGCACTCGATTCGCCACTTCGTGTGTTCGGGCGCTTCGGTTACTAATAATTGCGCTAATGTTGTCGACAATGACTTTATTAATACATTGATTCAAATATTTGAAACAAAAATAAATTAATATTTTAATATTATTTTAATATTGAAACTAATTTAAATAATTTGTTAATTCACTTACAATACAATCTGGACCTAAAAGTGAGAAAATCACTTCATTTTCAACTTGCGATAATAGGCCCGACTTCTGGTTTTCACTTAATACAAAATAATTTTTTGTGTTTTCGGTCATTTTCTTTGTTTGCCAAATTTCACAATGCAAGTTTTAGAGTTTAGTCACTTTAATAAATAATTGATTTATTTTAATTTTTACTTAGCTTATTTAAATGTACAAATTTTAGCAAGTTATCTGTTTAGTGTTTACTGTTACTAGTGATAAATTAATAATGAAATATAAGTTAAGTTTAGTTGAATATGTAGTACAATTACAGTACAATTGCATTAGAAACCAATATATAGATCAATTTATTATATAATATAAGTTATATCTAATCTTTTAACATAAGAAAAGTATGACTAGCGATAACTTAATCTAAAGTTGAATTGTCTTGTTTAATTTTAATATTATTTAATATTGTATTAATGTAATGTAATATTGTTTAAAACTATTAAATTATTCCTAGTATTTAATTTAAAAATGACCAATGTATAAGTATTTTTTAATTTAAACAAATTAATTTAAATATTTATTAAATTTATATATAAATCTTTATCATTACAATAAGTTAATTGATTTTGTACAGTTTGTTGTTTGTTTTTAAATTAAATTAAAAAAAATGAGCAAAATTTTTGCACCAACAAAGAATAATTTACATTAGTAATTTTTGAAATTTTATTAAACAATTTTCATAAGCTATTCAAAAGAGTTTTTATTTCTTCATCTAATTATTTATCATACTCAATTAATAAAAAATTAAAAATATAACTTATTCAATATTTGTTCTTAAAAGTTTAGAGTAATAACCAATTGTCAATAATTATTTTCATCAAACATTTTATATCGTTTAAAATTTTAAAATTTTTACTAGCTTATTCTGAACACATTTTACTCTGGTAAAAATAAACAAGTGAATTTTTTTTTAATATTATGTTAGATTCATAAAAATGCCATAGTTGAAAAAATATTTAATAATTATTATAAGATCAAAAATCCTTCAATTATTACGTTTTCGCCTATAAAGTTAATTTTGAAAACTGCAGAATATACAGTAAGTATATGTAGTATGTACTGTATGTATACAGTATATATTACAATAATAATATGCGTGCTTTTTAGGACAGAAACTAAGCGAATACACCGTATTTTTACATATTAGTACATGTACATATAAGATGATTTTGGGCTTTATGTACTTATACCCATAAGGTATATGAATATGTACTTAAAATGAAGAAAATAAATTGTTTTTTGAAATAAATTTTAACTAATTATTTTTGATAAAAAATGTTAAGATATCAAAAGTTTGAAAACATCAAAAACTAAAATAGATATAAAAATGTGATTATAGTAACAGATATTTAACTTAAAAATTTTCAATTTTATTAAAGTCGTTTAGAATATATGTGTATAAATAAAATATATTTAAGTTAATAAAATTTTAAGTGAACAATTAATAATTAATAAGAGTACAATTAAATTGTTAAAAAAATCGTATTAGAACTTTTAAATAATAAATGAATTGTAATCCAGAAAAAAATTTAATACAAAATACGTTAATCACATAATTTCCTATCATTTTTTTAAATTGTTTTTAATTTTGTGATGTTTTATAGCTTTGAATAATAAAGTTTAGCATTATTATTAAAAATATTTGCTTTAAAAGTATAATAAAAACTAGTTTTTATTCTCATTTTTAAGAACATCTTCTAATATCTCAGAATATAAAAAATGGTCCAAAATTAACTTATAAGAACATGTTCTAAACTGTGAGGGTTTAGGGTACATGTGCATACTGGAATTTTACCAAAGTTAAGAAAATGGTATATTTCACCTTAGATTTATATTTACATGCACTAATATGTTAGGTAATACGGTATAATAATTAATACAAAAGAACGTGTTTTTTGATTACAAATTAAATTGAATTGAATTTTATTTTGTTTTAATTTTGTTGTTTTGCTAAATAAACTCAATTAATAATTGAATTAAATTAATCAATTCATTGAATATTTGTTAATAGTTTTTGAATAAAAACAATATTTTTGTCAATTTGTGTCCACTTGACTGAAGAGGAATAGAGTGACGACGACATCGAACCCATTGACTGCGATTGGATCGGCGCTCAAGAGAAGGCATAACAGTTGTGGTGAAGAGGTATTGGAGAAGAGGTCGTCTGAAAGCGGAAATAATTTGATTAAAAGAGTTTATAATCGATTCAGTTCTTCAGTTAATAGTATATTCGATAACACTTTGAAAGCATTTAATTTAAAGTCGAATCAAAGCGAAAGACAAATGAGTTTTGAATCGATGAGTAGTAATGAGTTACCGATTAGGGCCAGAGGTATGTCTGCAATGAATAACAGTATTAATCAATTGAATGCCAGTAATGATAGGATAGGTTTCGGCACTAATTCAGACCAAAACACCACTTTTTCGGCTAATTCTTCGCAACAAATCGTTATATATTATCCGATTAATAAAAACAAATTGAATCCAATTATTGTATATCAATCGCCACAACAATCCATCGGTCCATCCGTTACCCAAAACCAGCCTATCGTCCAAATCGTCAACTTTAATCCACAATTAATCTCTGCTAACACTAGTCCTAATCCCACAGTTATGACCACTGTCTCCGACGTCCACCAGAATATGGATCAGATTTGCTATAAGTGTCGACATTGCGGTCAAGTGTCGACTTCACCGATCAATCGCTGCTCTCATTGCAGTCAAAACCAAACGAATCGATTGACGACTAAATTACCGGCGATTCCGACCAATAAGTACTATACGACTGCTTCGAACTCAGGTCTGGGCAGAGGAAACAGGGCTCGGATGCAGATCTATAAGAGTGCTGTGTATTCATCAATGAATTCATCGAATGTTCGATCGCTTAATAATATAAACAATTTTAAATCGAATCCGAATAGACTTAACACAAATTTAAATCCGATAATACATTTCAATCAATTGAGTTCACAATCAGTCGGAGAAATGGCGAACAATGGAATCGATATAGAAGTTGGCGCTCAAGTTGACCAGACGTTTGAGTTTCCGATCATTTCTTATCCGAATTACGTAATGTTCGGCACATATAGGGCTGAAGTGAAAAGCATTGAATTCAAAGCCAATGCCATTAAACTGACTAATGTTGCGCCGAATAGTCTCGAGAAGAAGGCATTCAAATACCATATTATTATTCCATTCGTCGAAATGAATCAATTGCTGTATTGCACCGATTCCTCACTTCCGGTCCTATTCGTAAAGCCAACCAAAGAATCTAACGATAAAATCCAAGAGTGTATGGATTTGGGCCCGAATTCCCCGAATGGGCTCAGATTTGACACCAATTCTGACGGTTCGCTCAGATTTAGTTGATTTTAAGATTTTAATGAATAGCTTTTGAATAAATTTTTGATGTTTTTGCAGATCCGAGAGAACGGTATATTGTAATCCATTTGAAGGAAAAATTTGGCGAAAAGTTTGTCAGAGCTCTGAACCGGTGCTCAAAACAGGAGAACAAAGGATTAGAATGTTCGCCAATAAATGTGGACAAAGCGACACTACTTGTGCTCAGAGCTCAGACCCGAAGCACCAATATCTCCAGCAGTCAACTCAATTATCAACGAGTGATCTACAGTTCGAGTAAACCCTTTAAGTCACCCGTTGTCTGCACTCCACCTAAGACTAATCCATTTATAGTCAGCAGTAGAGCCTCATATCGGGGCTTAGACTCTGAGAGCACCAGCAGTTCGTCGTCGCCAACAAAACCGATGAGTTGTGTGAACCGGAGGTCTCTAACCAAGAATTTGGTCCAAAACGTGATTCAAACGGATGTTGATATCAAAGAAGAGATAATTGAAGTAAAGATTGAACCCAACAATCCATTTAAGTATTGATTGATATTTGGATTTGTGTTTAGCTTTTAATTAATTGCTTTTGTGTCCAAACAGTTAATCATTTATTTGTTGTCGTCAATCAATGTGTGTTCGAAGCGGTAATACATTTATTAATTCAATTGATTTTTGTTTTAATTATTAATTTAAAAGAAATTATTGAACGAAATGATGAAAACCTATAATTCAGCCAAACGTCTGATCTCTTTCTATACATTTCTTAATTGTTTTTCTCAACTTTAAACTCTATGAATGGTTTTTATACTAAAATTATTACTTTTTTAATCTCATAATTAGGTCTGAATTGTGTCGAAGACTTGGCTATAGAATCCCAAAGTTTGGGAATATATAATATACTGAAAGCACATACAGTACAGTACAGTACAGTAACAGACAGTACTGTATGTGCTTTCTATTCCCAAACTTTGGGATTCTATAGCAAAGTATTAAACCGATGGCTACAACGACAATAGATGGCAGCTCTCACACACCCAAAGTTTCAAATGTTTAATATTAATTAAATTTATTTCTATTTTCATAAAAAAATAGTATTTTTATTTAAAATACATTAATATTAATATTAAAGAATCAAATTTGAAAAGAATATTATTTATATAAAAAAAATTTATAAAAATTAAAATGAAAAATAGAACGAAAAAACAAATCACTGAAATCAAAATTAAATCAATCGAAAGACTTAAATAGTTTTCTAAAAATGTTAAGTAATTTACTTAGAGATCAAAGTTTGCCAACTCTTCTCAAACTTAGTGCAGAAAAGTTGGGAACAAATGGTTTAGAAATTGGTTTAATGGGACGCAAGAAAAGTATAGATAATCAATGAAATGGTTATATAATTAGTTCCTATTTTGAAGTCATTTGTTTCAAATCAAACAAAAAATGAATTTTATATTTGTTATAAAAGTGAAAATTAAACGATTGCTTCAATTAATGTTAAAAATCTAAAACTAAAACAATTAAAGAGCTAAACATCGGCTAATTTCCAAACACATACTAAACTGGTATTAGTGGTCGAAACGACAAACCGTTTATTGTCACTAATAGCGACCGAACGAATGATTGGCTAAAAACAAAAAATTTAAAAACTTTTAAACTTTAATCAAAAACCAATTATGTTTTACCTCGTGTTTGTTGAGCCACTTGTGTTCGTTGAGAACTAGCATTGGTTTGAATGGTTGAGTGCTTTGGCGCTCAACTAATTGTTTTGAGTCGTAAAGAAAGACATTCCCGGAGTGGTCGCCGCACCCGATCAGACCCGAGTTGTGACTAATGTTAATGAATTCAATCACTTCGTATTCGGACAGCGAATGACTTAAACTACAATAATTAGAAAACTTCAAATTCTGTGGTTTATTAGCACCGGTAGGAGTCGACTGTCGATTCAATTTCTCTAACGTTTTGTCTAAACAACCGATCAGTAGATAATCCAAATTTGCGGAACGAATGCCAATTAAATTGTTTTCGCGAATATAGACTAATCCGGAAATTGTTTTGATATTTGAATCGACAATAGTTCGACTGATGACTGGCCTTAGAATTAATAATTTAATTAATTAAATAAAAATTTAATCAATTGATAAATAAATAAAAATCAAAATACTTTGAGTCAAATAGTTTAGAGAAGAACATCAAATGAGAGGACTCTCCGGCGGCGGCCAAACACTCAAAACTCGGGATATAAACCACTGATAGAACCGAAAAACTAACCGAAGTTTGGAATATCACTGAACTCTCATCCACTTTAAGCAATCCATCCGAAGTGAACACCAGTTCCCACATCATTATCTTCTTGTCTTCAGTGCCACAAAACATATAATTAGGCCGAGAGGTGTGGAAAGCAATACAAAGCACTTCGTTGTCGAACCCACAGAGAGTGGCGTAAGTGTCGACTACTTCCGAATCAATGGGTTCTTTGAAAATAAAGATACGATGAGTCGAACCGATGGCACAAATGTTGGCTTTAGTCGAGTGGACATCGATTTGAGTGAAGGCTATCGATCGCAACTTGTAATCACTCGGAGCCACAAATCGGAACACTATTTGGCAGTTATTGTCCAAATCGTAAGCAATCATAAGAGTTCCGCCAATCACTGCAATTACGTCATTCTGTTTCACCTCTTTGTCGACATTTTCAATGCACTTCTTCGGCACAAAACAGCAATTCCAGACATTTGTGTTGTGGTGTTTGGTCGGGATATTAACATATTTATGGATTCTATAGTTAATTGAATTAATTGAATCGACATTAGAATCGATAACTAATTGTTCTTCAAAATGGATTTCATTTTCATCCAAATTCAGAACTAATTTATTCGATTCTTTCAATTCTTTCGATTCATTTGAACTTCGCGTTCGAATTGATGTTAAATTCGGTTTTGGTTTCGGTTTTCGATTCGACGTTAAATTCGGTTTCGGTCTTAAACTCGCCTTTAGATCCGATATTAAGTTTTGGGTCGAAATAAGCGCTGGAATTGGCGTTGAATTCATTATTTGATTCGGTATTGGCTTCGAAACGGTATTCGATATCGAATTCGGAGTTGTATTCGATATTGGATTCGGTGTTGACTTCGGAGTTGTATTCAATATTGGATTCGGTGTTGACTTCGGAGTTGTATTCGATATTGGATTCGGTGTTGACTTCGGAGTTGTATTCAATATTGGATTCGGTGTTGACTTCGG
>JAQFXP010003305.1:0-12850 GCA_034693685.1 Belba bartosi | reverse complement strand
TTTAAATTGAATTGAATAAATATAATATTTTAAAATTAATACTAAAATATTTTCCGGATTTCACTTTAGAATGATTAAATTATTCAACACCAATGAATTTTAAAATTATTAAACGTTAAAAGCAAAATAAAATATTTATATTATTTTAATAATTAGTTATATTTGATTTTAAAATAATAATAGATTTTTAAAAATTATCAAATAAATAAAAAAATTGAATTGATTATACATTTTTGCTATTTTAACTTAATACTTATTAGATATTGCATGTATTCGGTTTGTTTTAAATGTGTAATTTATTAATTTGTTTTAAACATAATCAATATAATTTAATAGTTTTTATTTCATTATATTTAAGCTTAATATTTTAAATTTTTATTATTTGATATAATTGAGTTATTTAGTTTATAAAAACATTTAAAAATTAAAATAAAAATAAAATTTATATTTTAACGTTTGTTATTTTAAGTGTTCATTTGTTAATGAAAATTTTTAACAATATTGATTTTTAAATTAAATTATTTTTAATTAATTTCATACATTGTTAGTATAGGATTTTTTTGTAGCAGCAGAGAACAAGCACATCTTATTGGCCCTGATTGCAATTGTTGGTATAAAGTGAGCCAGAAATTTTTTTACTATTTATTATAGTCATCATGCTAATTTTTATTATTATTATTACGTGTATTAATATATGGTTTTTGAGAATTTTGCTAATTTACTTTACAGAGATTACGTAAATGGCGACTCAATCCAACAAAAGTTGTGAATCAAGATTAGCCGAGGCTTATGTAGCAATACAAGTTCGAGACCCTAATGCTAATAACAACTTAACTAATATTACCAGCACTAACATAAGCGGAGAAAATTTGCTGGTTGAACATACAGGATCTCCACTATTTTAGACATCGTGGATACAATCGTTGATATGGCTTTACTTATATCGAGGTTATGCTTATATCCGAACTTATTAACATTATAGACCCCATAAAAACCGCCAGGGCAACAAAAATCCAATTCTTATATAGAGTTTTGCTTATAAGCGGGTTATTTATCTCGGGGATAGATTGTAATATCTTTAATAAATTGACGAGTCTCATTTTGTATAGAAAATACAATACAATTATTTGATTTTAATATATTTATTTATTTGTTAAACAATTATTAATATATATTTATAAAAATTACATTCATATAAATAAACATAGTTAGATAATTTTTCCATATTTATTATTTAATATTGAAAAATTTAATCTTATTTTGTAAAAATTATTATTAAAAAATAACTTGAATAGATTTTTAACTAATATTAAAAATTTTTGCAACAATAAATACTTTTAATATTTTAATTAAACAACAGGCATACTATGCAAAATACCGCCATCAACTTTTAATTCAGCACCCGTAATAAATTGTGCGTCGGTTGAAGCTAAAAACACAATGGGTTGATTCATGGGTTTATGAAAGCGTGATATATTAAATAAAGAAATTTTAAAAGATTTTAATTGATTAATTTATTTAATGTATTGAACGTATTAAATATAATTAAAATTTATAAACTATGGATTAAATTTATATTTTGCCAGACGCCGAAGACTGCTGACAATTGTAAGAAATTCTTGAGATTTCCTTAAAACATTTATGGTTGTTCGTTTTTACAACATTATTAAGATGATTATATGGAATTTATTTTAACAAACTTAACTCGCAATTACATTATTTATGAGTAAGTATTCAATTTAAATTTTAAAAATTAATTTTATAAAAAATAATAATATTATACATTAAGTACTTATTAGATAATTCTATTAATCATTCATTTAGTTTTTACTTCTATTTATCTGTTAGAAGTGTTTGTATTTATTTTGTACTTATTTTCATATTAATTATTAAATGAATGCAAATATGATTTTTAAAATTAAAATTTATTTTAATAAAATTAATTTAATTTTAGCTATATAACATTAAATTATTTTTATGCTACAACTAAATAAAACATTAAATTACAAAACAAAGTTATTTTTTAGATATAATTTATATAATTTAAATTTTTATTTAAAATAATTAACTTTAATAATAAAAATTTAATATTTTTCAATTAATTGAAATGTTTTTTGAAAATAATGTTGTTTATAATATATTTTTCTCCAAGTTATTATTTAAACCATTAATTTTTGTAATAAAAATTTTAATAAAACATTAAATTAAATCAAATAAAACCAATTATTATTCTCCAGAATAAAATCCTAAATTATAATCACATTCATGCTGAACACATTTTCTATAGAGCAAGCACAATTTCTGCTCCAATTCTGGTGTAACCGATGCCGACCTGTTGTCAATCATATTTTTGCATTCGATAAGAAGTTTGTCTCCAATAGTATTAAATGTAAACATTTGTGCGAATGGATTGGCTTTATATTTGTGATTATTAACCAGATATTGATAGACAGTATGTGCCACAACATATGTTGCCATTATTGCAGTCGGTATACGAATCACATCCATTCCATTGTTAATTACATAATTCAGGTGTTCCTCAAATTCCGTTACTTGTTTGGCAATTGGCGCCGACAAAAGCTCTTTGCTCCCTACGCCAAATATTTGCTCGTATTCTTTTAGCCAGTTAGTAAATGTTTCTTCCATATCTTTCAAAGCATGTTGAATTCCTATTTTTCCCTCTTCGCCATCCATTAGTTCTATTGCCTGTTCATAAAATTTAAAAAACGAATTCCACAGTTCTTTGTTGTACTTGGAATACCTGTATATTTGTTGGTTAAATATTTAATATTTATATCTAAGCTCTAAGCATGTTAAATATTCTTTATTATATTATTATAGTGAGGCGAAGCAGAACTCATCTCAAAGTAAATTTAAACTTTTTTACAATTTACTGTAGTTTACAGTCAGCGCTACTTATACAGAGAGAATAAGATATTAAAAACGTAATAAAAACAGAAACTATAATATATTGCCATAAAATTATTATTTTAATTTTAATTGCAAACAGAATAAAACAATTCTGTGCAAATAAAGTAGAATTTTGCGTAAACACATATTTAATTTAAGATCAATTAAAATATTTGAAAATAGGAAGTAATATACAGCCTTCGCCAAAACTAACTTTATAGCTTAAAACGAAATAACTGAATAATCTTTTATTATTTTATCATTATATTTTTATTGCAACTATGGAATTTCTTGACCGTTCTACCATAAAACTATTTTTGAATAATACCAGCTAAGTAATTTTAAAAAAATTAAAATGTGTTTTGAGTTAACTAGCATGATTGTAATAATTGTAAAATATACAAATTATTTATTGTTCAAAATAATTGTTGACATTTATTTTTGTTTTTTGAAATCTTAACAAGTTACAATTTTTCATTATTTAAACTTTTGAAAACCAAAAAAATTACATTTAAAATTTTTTTTATAAATTAATTAAAACTAATAATTAATTTATAATTATAGTTAAATGTAATAATATAAAATATTTTAAAATTAAAATTAAATATAAACAATTGTTACTTTAATCACCCTCGTTATAAATAATTTTATATCTAAAAATCTGATAAATCAAAAATCCTTGATTATTTTACAAAAAAAATATTTTTTATAATATATAGTATTCTATTGCAAATCTAAAGTAAAAATATTTTTCCGGAAATGTTAATTTATAAATTAACATGTTTTTTGAGTTAATTAACAAATAATTTAAAAATTTTATAACATAAATTAATTTTTATTAAAAATTCTTGTTTACATTTATTTTTATTTTTAAAATATTCTACATTGTTAAAGTTAACTATAAAACAAAATAAAAATTAATTATTAGTTATATTTAATTTAGAAAAAAAAATTTAAATGTAATTTTTTTGGTTTTCAAAAGTTTGAAGTAATAAAAAATTGTAACTTGTTAAAATTTTAAAAAACAAAAATAGAAGTCAACAATTATTTTGTTTAATGAATGATTTGTATATTTCAAAATTTTTAAAATTATGCTAGTTAATTTAAAACACATTTTATTTTTTTTTAATTACCAAGCTGGTATTATTCAAAAATAATTTTTTGGTAAATTGGTCAAAAAATTCCATAGTTGCAATAAAAAAATTATAATAAAATAATAAAGGATCATTTAGTTATTTCGTTTTTAGCTGAAAAGTTAGTTTTGGCAAAGGCAGTTTATGATAAATACGGCTGTGAAAAAAAAGGATTTTTGTAGTAATGGTACTTTATGAGACGGTGTGCTTAATAATTATAACTGATATAATATAAATAAAACCTGAATATACAGTCGTTCTCAAAATTATCTTCCAAGGTTTTTGTCAAGTTATTCATAGACGCTTGGTCAAATTATTTTAAAATTTATTTTGCAACTATGGAATGTTGGTACGCACAAAATATAAAAAAATTTTTAATATTTTAACATGGTGTTATGTAACATGTCAAATTCTACTCAGACAAATTTAGCATGATTAAAAAAATTTTGAAATATAAAAATTATTTATTGTAAAAATAATTAGATACGTGTATTTTTATTTTTTAAAATTTTGACCTAGAACAATTTTGGTCAATACTAAAATTTTAAAAATGTAATATTTGCTATGCTTCTAAGTTTATCAACTTTGGATGTTTTTGATCAAACAAATTTTTTTAATTTTTACTTTTAAATATTAAGGTTAGTTATAATTTGAAAAATTTTAATATTATTTACTAGGAACATTTTAAAAATTAAAACAATTATTTCTATGATAATTAACACTAATTACACAACACATAACGAAAATTATATTTTATTGAAATTTTTCAACTAAAAATTAAAATTTATTTTTAAAATGTTTCTGGTAAATAATATTAAAATTTTCTAAATTATAACTAACATTAATATTTAAAAATAAAAATTAAAAAAATTTGTTTATTCAAAAACATCCAAAGTTGATAAACTTAGAAGCATGGCAAATATTACATTTTTAAAGTTTTAGTATTGGCCAAAATTGTTCCAGGTCAAAATTTTAAAAAAATAAAAATACACGTATCTAATTATTTTTTACAATAAATAATTTCTATATTTTAAAATTTTTTCAATCATGCTAAATTTGTCTGAGTAGAATTTGACATGTTACATAACACCAGGTTAAAATATTAAAAAATTCTTTTTATATTTTGTGCGTACCAACATTTCATAGTTGCAAAATAAATTTTAAAATAATTTGACCAAGCGTTTATTAATAAATTGACAAAAACCTTGGAAGATAATTTTGAGAACGACTGTATATATTAAAACAAATAATTTTAAACCTCTAATCAAAATCAGTAATAAAATGTATTTTTTAATGTTAATTACAAATGAGCTAGTTCATATTGTTTTTTAAATGAATAAAATAACATTAATTTAAAAATTATATAATTTTTTAAAATAAATTTAAATTTAAGCAAGTTACTAACAGAGCTGGCTTTATAGCTACAAAGTATATAATATAATATTAATATTAAAATCGCGTTTCACTCGCATTGCTGTCAAATCCTTCGTTAATATAAGAATTATTTTTATAAACGTTTAGAAAGTTTTTGTCCAAATTGTTACGCAATTGTGGTTTTGATACACCGTTTGATTGGTTGTCCGGCGCCAGTGCTCGGGGTCTCAATTGGTCGACCTTTTCTTTTTCAAACTATATTTGGGGAAAATAATCAAAATTTATAAAAACAAATCAAAAATTAATTAATTAATACTTTTTGTATATAGTCTTCGATTTTAATTCTTTTTAATCTCTCGACTCTTCGCCGCACTATTGGTGTCAATAGTTTCGGATCGATGTCTGCTATTGATGTCCGGCCTTTGGGTTAACAATAAATAAATCAAAAATTTATTAAAACTTTAATATCAATACTAACCAGTCATACAAGATATGACATAACCGGCCAATACTGTCGTAACTGTACCGATGAGTCCATAGTATTGATACGACAATTGATATATTAGTGGTATTTCTAAACTAAATATAAAATTAATTAATATTAATAAATGAAATCAAAATATATTTAATGACTAAATGGATGAGTACTTCCTCTGGAGCTCCAGTACAGTAGGTCTACCGAAAGTGTCGGCCGAGTAGTTGAATGAAGTTATGTTTTCGTATAAATCAATACAATTCTCAACAGATATCGGCTTTTTTGGGAGATATGGTCTGTAGAGCATTGCACCGATACCTACCCATAACGAGCACCCGATGCCTAATATAGTACCCCAAAAGGCGCCCTTGGAATTGGCCGATGGAATGAACATGCCTGTTTAGAAACAAAATTTTATTGTTAATAATATTTTTTAAAATTATTTAAAACAAATAATAAACTATTAAACAAAAACTTTGTTTTTCGCTCCAAATAGAAGATAAAAATTTTTAAATATCTTAACTCAATTTGATTCATATTTTAATTTTTAACACAAAGTAACACGATGTAATTTATACTTTTACTAAGTTTAAAGATAGCAAGATTTTGTATATAATTAACAAGTTGAAGTTTTAAAACTCTTATTTGATTTAATTTAAAACTGTGCCGGGTGTTTAATTGGGTGGATATGGCTATATTAATAATTTACTAAAATATATAAAAATTTTTGTTAGAATTGTTTTGAATTATTATTTTAAATTACATTATAAATACATTTATTGTTTAAATTCAAACCTAATATAAAAAGTCCAAAAACAGGTGAACCTAATAGTCCGAACATAGCTATCGCCGCCTGTAATATATTGCCCATTTGTTGGGCCACTAATACCAGTGCTATCGACAACAGGCCATAGAATACTGCAATCAGTTTTACGAATAGTGTGGCCGAAGATTCAGACATTTTTCGGCCGCAAAAGAACGGACGGACAAAGTCCTGGAGTGTGACCGCAGCCAAGGAGTTCACACCAGAAGATATTGTACTAAAAGTATTTAAACACTTTTCAAATTTGCCACTTTAAGACAACCAATGTCATATGACTCAGAGTTAAAAGTTAAATTTGAATATCTTGGTAATTACTAATTAAAAGTTTTTGTTTGAATACCTGAGAGAACCGCTAAAAACGCCGGCAATAAAGAGACCGACAAATCCGGGGATAAACCCAAGTGTGTCGACCACATAGAGTGGGAATAACTGGTCGAACGTCTTGACCCGTTTGGTCGACATTGGGTCGCAGTTATAGTATTTGCCGAATACTACCAAACCGGCCAAACAGGACAGTGTTATTATTGTCGTTTTTAGTGGCAATACTATTAATAAAGTTCTGTAAAAAAAATTTAATTTTTAATTTATAATGTTTTATATTTTATATTTTTTAATAAATTAAATTTTGATTTAATAATTTTTTTAAATTTAACTTTTTATATAATTTATTTTTAATTTGCATTAAATAATAGCTTAGAAAAAAAGTTGAAATTATTTTGCGATAATTGGCACAAATTATTGTTTAATTGCTAACAATTTCTAAATGGATTTTAAGTTCAAACAAATTATATAAAAGAAATAAAATAAAAATAAAATTTAATTTTAAATAATTTGTGAACAATTTTATTTTTATTAATAGTAGTAATTAGTATTAATTTAATTCACCTAACGATTGATTTTTGTGTAAAAACATAATTAAAACATAAAAACTACTTAAAAACAAATAAAAATCAGATTAACAAAACAAAGTGTAAGAAAATAATTGAATACTTTTGTGCTTTTTTAAGGGTAGGTATGGATAGATATCTTTGAACCATAGCTTGATTTGTGCCATAAATGTTCGTCCAATGGATTAATGAACCGATAAATACAGTCCAAAACGTGTGTCGAGTCATCGGATCCGGATTTAGACTAATGTCGAAAATAATATAAATTAATTTTTTATTTTCAATAAAAATAGTTTTTGAAATTAAAATTATTTTTTAAATATAAAAATATTATAAATATATAAATAATATTGTTTAATATACTTCTAAAAAAATTAAAAATATAAATATTTTCTTAAAATACATAAAAGCATAAAATTTTACTTAAAAAGCTCAGTCCTATCGAACTTCTGATTTATATTCCAGACCTCTTCCAGGCCACCCAAGTCATACACGCCTTTGATTACAACCGCAAACATCATAATAAACATTAGAGTCGTTTGAAAGACATCAGTCCAGACGACAGCCTTCAGACCACCGATGGTTGTATAGAACGTACAGACAGTGCCGGTACTTATCACTGAGAACCAGACCCCTATTCCCATTACTGACCAGATTTGAGTTAAATAGTTTTTATTAGTTTTTAAAAATTAATTTTAATTTAATTAATAATAAATGTTTTATATCTATTTATTCTTACGCTGAGATATAGCTAATGCTGGCGCGTAAAGTACTATTGCCATAACAAATACCTGAGTAAATTTGTATCAAATTTTTTATGCATGTTTAATTTTAAATATATTATTTGTTTTTTGCATTATACAAATGATAAAAGTTTTGTTTTGTTTGACTCAAATTTTTATACCATATTTATACAGAATATGATTGAACCCAACAATCGGACGGATCTACCGAAGCGTTTATCCAAATACTAGATTAAAAAATTAATAATTATTTGTTTGCTTTAATATTTATCTAAAGTATTTAATATGTTTTTAATTTTAATAAATAACAAATAAGCAAAACTATAATTCAAACAAAATTGTTTTAACATTTAATATACAACATTAAATTATTTTAACTAAATTTTTTTTAATGTTTTCTTTTATATTTTGTAATTATTATTTTTAAACAGTTATTAAATATTTTAATTAATTTTATTGAAGGTTAAGGTTAGTTAAAGTAGTATTAGTTAATGTTTTTTATATTGTTTGTCATTATCTTGTTTAAAAAAATAAAACCACCTGATTAATTTTCTAATTTATCAATTACCAGTTTTGCTATTAAAATAATTATGTTAGTTTTGCTTAATCTAGATTATATACATTTTAAAAAGTGTTAATCTATTTAAAGGAAATTGATGCTAGATTAGATTAAACAATAACAATTTATGGTATGTATCAAATTGAGCGAAATGCATTTTTAGCGAATCCTTAATAATCGGATTAAAAAGCACTAATAAAAAATATGTAAATCTGGCGAATTTGACTGGAGAAAAATTTTAATTAATATAAATAATATTTGAAAACATAATTTATGTTAAAATTAATATAAAGATAACTTTCAAATTACAATCTGTAAATGAAAACAATAAACTTTAATTATTGAAAAATTAATTATAGATAATAACACTAGAAATGCTATTGGATTTTTAGGCTCAGACAGTTTTTTATTCAACTGATTAAATTTATTATTTCAATTTTTATTTTACATTTGTTTATTAATTTTTTGTAAAATAAAATTTTGTTCGTTTATTAAAAAAAAGCTAGTCTTACATTGGACAAATATACCCAATAGAATAAATATAGTTTATTATTTATTTTGTTATTAAAATAAATTTTGCTCAAAATGCATACGAAGAAATGGATTTCGCTCAAATTGCATACGCGCAAAATGCATTTCGCTCAACTCGATATAAACCAATTAAATTAATTTTGTTAATTAGTAAATTAATATAATAATATACAATTATATATAAATAGAAAAATGTTTTGAAACAATATAACGTTTAAGCATCTATTACCAAAATATATTAATTAAATTATTTTTAAAAACTTTTTTTAATCTACTTTAGAATCAAAAGATTAAATAAAAATAAAAATAACTATCTACAATGTATAAACAACTTACTATATAAAATATTTAACTAAAAAAATAAATTTTGAGCATATATTAAATTATATTAAGCAAACATATTAAAAAATATTAAATAAACAGCAAACTCTAATTTTTTTTTAAATATACATTAAATATTGTTAAACAAGTAAAATTTAAAAATAAAATTAATAAATTAATGTAATTAGTTTTTTAAATTATAATAATAGAAAATGTCACTAGCATAATTAAAACGCAAAAATAACCAACCTCATATGTGCTAGTCAACTTAAGCTCATAAAATACAGGCATGAACAAATATGAAGATATAAGCATGACAAATGGAAACGATAAAACCATAATCCAGTTCTGTAGGCCATAAATGTAGACCTCGGCCGGAATGCCTATCAGTGCAATCGCCGATATAAAACTGGCCATCACTGACATCGCGACCGGAAACACACTCATCGATCGGTCACCCATTAGGAACTCGTCGGTCGTCTTCTGCTTATCCCGACCGCAGCCGTAGAATATGCCGATCAGTGCCGACACCAATAGCATGAATGCAAACACTCCGTAATCTATTGGTGTTAACCAATTGATGGGTTCGGTTGCACTCATTGCTAGGTTTGCCGTTATGTCACTATTTTTGTCGATTGTCATCACTTTTTCGGTTTTTTAAATATTATTTGTTATGAATTTTTTAATTTTAATATTTATTTAATTAATATTTTTTTATTTAATTTATCTTTACATAACAATTTAGTATGATACTAATTTGATTTGCAAGCACAATTAATTTAATCTTTACTAAGATTTATTATCATTAGAGATAATACACTTTAAAAGTAATAATTTATTAAAAGTTTTTTAAAAATTAAATTAAAAATTTTTAATCACACAATATAAGCTAGCAAAAATACTATACACTTTATAAAACTTGATGTGCAAATATTTTTAATTTATTTGATAAAATCTATTTATAAAAATATTTATATTTCTTATTTATGATTATATAATATTATAAACAAATGTTGTCTAAAAATTCAAAACAAAAAAAAGAAAACTTTAATCGAAAGTCTTGTTTGAAATGTTAGACACAATAAGAAAACATAGTTTCAAAATGTCATTCGATTCGCATCACCAGTAAAGGCACCAATAGTTTGCACTAAAGATTAGAAATTAAATCTTAATTATAACACAATTAGTAAAAAACTTATTTTTCAAAAAAAAATTTCTTTTTGTATTGCAATGACGCAGAAAAATAAAAATTAACTTTTAATTAATTTTTTTGTTGCTAAACTGTTAAAACACTTTTTATTTAGATTTATTAAACCAAAGTTTAATAATAATTTTTGGTAAATTTTTTTATATGTGCAATAAATAATTTTTTTAATTGCAGTTTTTATTATTAGATATTTGAAATAAAATCCAATTTTATTTAAACCATATATTTAACAGAAAAACACATAAATCAATAAATAATTTAAATTAACTTTTAAAAAATTAATAATAATATGTTTGCGTCAAAATGTCCTTAAAATTAATGACTTTTTACTTTACTTTATATTTTTTTGCGTTTAAATTCAGAGCAAATGATAAATAGATTACTGAATAGTGAAAAGAAATTTTTTTTTTATAATAATCATTCAGTTTTGCTGAATAAATAAAAATTCAATTAAAACAAATTACAAATAGCATATATAAATTTACTAAAACAAGTTATACATATTTAAAAACTCAAATTATTTTAAAATTTATTTTTACTTTTGTTTATACTGTATTAGTTAAAATAAATTGTATTTATTGTGATTTATATATTTTTATATTAATTAAATATAAAAATATATCCATTAAAAAACATTTGTTTTATTGTTATAAGTCAGTTATACTACAAACTTAACATTATTTCAAATTATCTAGTTTTAACATTTTAAATGCCTGTAAATAGTAAGAAATTAATTACTATAAAAACAATATTTTATTGATAATTTGGTTGAAATAAACTTTTTTTTCTTCATATATTTTCAGTACAAAACAAAATAATTATTATAATTGAATTAAAAGATTCAATCATTCTATGAGTGAACAAGTTAAAAATAATACTTAAATATTAAAAAGCATTTATATTTAAGCAATTTATTTAAGTTTAGATTAATTTGAGATTGAGTGTAGAGACATTAATTAAAGATAATGATAATAACCTTTAAAATAATTAATGACGCTTTTGGTTTCAAATAAAATTAATAAAAATTAATATGATTTTTATTTTTGAATTTAAACATTATAAAAAATGCGTCAATGTAAATTGTGTAAAACAAATGCGAAATAATAAGATTTGCCTTAGTTATACTGTATATCAAAAACTTTGTAATTGTTACAACAATAATATATTTTAACCTTAAATTACCTCGCAACATATGCAACTAATTCAGCCGTTAGTAATAGATAATTTAAGCTTAGATTAACAAAAATTTGCAAATATTCCCGGTTTAAAAACTTTAAGTGTTAACATAATTTAAACAAGAAATTGATTATTTAATTTATTTTTTTAATCATTAGAATTTATATAAAATTAGTTAAATTAGAATTAAATTTCGGAAATGTTTGCCTACTTTCGGGCACTGGATATAAGTTTATCGAAATGCCGTTCCCAGGCATACATTTTAATTACACGCATTCCTTTGATTATTTCATTCATTAATCGGATTCTATTGTCGGAAAGCGCCGCCACTTTTGTCCTAAACAGCAATTATATACAAAAACTGTTAAATATAAACTAATTTAGTTTTCAAATCTAATCTTCAGGAATAGTCTTCCCATAAAACTATTAAATAGTATAAAACACAACTGAAAACACAATAAAACCAAATTCTTCCGTTGAAAGGATTCTCGAGGACTTGAGACTCGAATCGGAAGCAGAGCTCAAGACTGAGGTTTGAATAGCGGAACGGGTGGCCAAAGACAAAAGAAATGGAATTTCGGAACGTATACCTGAGCTATGAGAACAGTGATCTGACCTGAGTGACACTCCATGGCCTGAATTGCTGTATAAGGGGTGGAGAGAAAGTAGGAATAGTCGGTCGGACCGGCGCCGGTAAGAGCTCTATATTGT
>JAQFXP010003304.1:0-12850 GCA_034693685.1 Belba bartosi | reverse complement strand
ATAATTAATAAAAATTATTTATTGATTGCATTTAATTTATTAAAAATTTTTAAATGCAAATATTTTTATTTTTAAGAATTTGAAATATTAACAAATTGTAACTTGTTACGATTTTTAAAAAAACAAAAATAGATGTCAACAATTATTTTTTAAAACTTTTAAAATCTTGCTAGTTTACTCAAAACACATTTTAATTTTTTTTACTCAAATGTCAAATGTCAAACTCAAATGTAACGAATTGTACGACTCGTCACCGCAAAAGTTCCTATTTTCTCAACCCGTATAATAACTATTTTACAAAACTTTGTTTTTTATTTTATTTATTGTCATGCAATTCTATTATATTGTGGCTTTAATTATATTTAACAAATTTAAACAACATCTGATGAATAAAAACCTGTAAAAAAATATTAAAAATTTTGTAGCAAATTACTGTAGCTAATTGTTAATAAAAGTTTTAACATAAAATTTGTTTACAAGTTATATATTCGAGAGTTAAGAGTTTTTACATTTTTCAACAATTTGTATTAGTAAGAAAAACTTAATTTATTGATTTTATAATTGTTTAGATTTTAAACAGTAGTTTGAAGTAGAATTAGTTAAAAATACAGGGTTTTCAAAATAAAGTGTCTTTTTTTAATTTGAGCTTATTTTTAGCTAAAATTTCAAAACAAGATATGTTTAATAATATTTAAATTTTAAATAGTTTGGAGTAATATAATGGTATAGTTCAGCACAAATACAAATATCTGTAATCAATTATATAGAACTTTTATAACTAAAAATAAATAAATTATTTATATTTAAAATATTTACCGGAATAAGTGTAGTCTTGCGAAGCGGAGCGAAGCCTCCAATAGTGAAACCGAATTGAGTTTTACGACTCGTATTCGCAAACAGAAGCCATTCGTTGTATTCATAAACAGACAAATCATTTGTTGAAATCAGAGACAAAACTGACGACACTTTCGATGCCTTTTCCGGTATTAATCCGCAAACAAAACAACTAATAAATAAAATAAAAATTTCAAAAATTGTATCAAATAGAAAATAGCTGGCATATATTTTTATTTGAGAAACTTTAGTCATTAAAGCCAAATAATAAATTGATATCATTATAGCGCATATTATGTTAACTGTATTCCACGTTATTATCACTGAGAGACAAGAATCCAATTCGTCGATTGTGTCACGAATTTTGATAAAAATATTTTTATTATTTAATAATAAATTATATTTTGTATCGATTTGTATTTGATCTAAAATAAAATAAAACAAATAAATAAAAATTAGAACAACTATATAATATTTACAAATTAAATTTATAATATCTATTATATACCCATGATAATTGTACTAAGATTTTGATAAATGTGTTTTATTATGTTAGCGCTATAAATTAAAATGATCCAGATAAATACTAATACGGCCCACAAATGTATGGAGGAAACAACTGATATTATTTTTTGCAAATTTTCAAAAACACTTTTATCAAACTCAATACTAATTATATGCCAAGCTACAACAAAAAGACTCAAAATTGAAGTAAACCAAAATAAAAATATTAAAATTATTTTTAATTCAATCTTAATAATATTGAACTTGTTAAAAACAGCAAATAAATTTTGAAATATTTGAAACCCATATCTATTCATAAAGTATAGACAATAAAATCGTAAAATATTTTCTTTTGATTTCGATATACATAATAATGTTTTTATAAATTTTGAGTCTGAAAGTTTGTTTGATTCCATGTTAAATTTATTTATTTGATAATAAATGTCGTAAATATTGATAATAAATAAAACAACACTGATTAGATATCCATAGATTTTATAATATTTATTAATAAATATCTTCCCGTTTCGATCGATAGCCAAACCACCGAAAGTCATACCAAGAATGCGATGAAACCAAAGCAATAATTTTAATATAAATTTAAATTTTGTGTTTAAAAATTTAATTAAACTAAATTTTTTAAATTTGATAAAATTATATCTAAATTTATTATTATACATTTTTATTTAACTTGTAAAAATAGTTTTTTAAAAATATGCAGCATAAATTTATTAAATTAATTTTTTTAGAAATGTAAATTACACTTTAGTATTATTATATAAAAATAATAATCAATAAAATTTAATAAAATAAAAATATTAAATAAATACCAATTGTTTTCATTCTAAATAAAAAATATTTAACATCAAATAAAAGTAAATAGTATATAATATAATTAATTTTACTAAGTAGTATAAAATTTATCTATTTATTTTCAATTTACATAATAAAATAATACAATAATACAAAAAACATTTATTAATTAAACAATATATTTGATTTTACAAAGCTGATTTAGACTGCAAAAATTATTTGCTAAATTTAATTAAATATTAGCAAAAAAATTACATTTAATCTAAGACATTTATAATTTCATGTACAGTATATATATTAATTTATATTCAAAATTAATGTATATTTTACAAACAAGATAATTTGTTTTAAATTTTTCTTACAAATTAATATACAAAAAATCAATTCTGTTTTCATTTGTTTATTTGAGTAAAAATACGCTCTCTAAATTTATCAATCTTATTTCTTCATAAATGTAATACAGTCTAGATCCAATTCTGTCCCTTCCATTTCTATTCCTTTTCCATTTTTGTTTCTTATATACTAAAACCAAAAGCCATTTACTATAGAAACAATGCTAAACAATTCCATTTTTATCAAGTCCATTTTAGTCAACTTTCCATTTTTATCCCTTATAGTATAAAACCATTTGTATATAAATCAATATAAAATTAGGTTCAATTTTGTCAACTTTTTTTAAGCAATTAAAATATTCTTAAATAAATAACGTGATAATAAAACCAACTTAAGTAACAATAACTATTTACGTTTTACGCAGTTATCGGTCAAGTGATTGACTATTAATTAATGCTTGAATTTAATAAATTAAAAACAATTTAATATTGTATTTAAAAACTCTAAATACTCAATAGTTTTGTCAAATGCAAAAAGAGACACACTATTAATATATTTAAAAATCTTAAGCAATTAAAAATTAATCTTTTTTTCAATAATTATTGCATAAAAATAGTAAATACTATAATTTTCTAATAAATAAAGTTTTGTTTTATCAAAGTCCATTTTTATCCCTCAATTTTTCTGCCAGACTCACTTGATAGAAATGGACCTGGACTGTATAAGCCTTACAGTCTTTATTATTATTTACAAATTATAATCAATAAATTTAATTAAACTAAAAGTTTTATTAAATAAATATCAATTTTCCGTAATCCTCTACATATAACGGCATGACGGTATAAGCGAAGATTACCATTTTTGCTAAAATGGCTTTAAGGTCAATACCGGCATGCCGGTTTAAAGCGAGGAAAATTTTTAATCTAAAAATTTTATTTAATTAATATTTTTAATTAATTGCTATAATTAGATGCAAAGTTAATAGCTGTAATAATTTTTATTTAAGATTTCATTTGTTTTTGTTTAATTTTAAATTAAAATTTAAAAAATTAAATATTTTCTTGTAAATTTTCTTAGTTTTATTTAATTTATTAAATGTTTCCTTATATTATATTTTTTATTTAATTAAGTTTATTTTAAACTTTGCTCAACAATATATTTTAATTTTAAGATATATTATTGCATCTTTTTTGTAAAATAATTTTAAAATTTAAGTTAAAGTAATTTGTTAAAAATCATATATTTCGCTTCTATGATACCAGCATGAAGTCAATTTCACTTTATACCGGTATGCCGCTATATGTAGGGTATTACGGTAATAAAGGTTTATTAAGTAAAAAATATTAAATGCAACCAAATGTAAATATTACTGTATTCAATAAAATAAATTTAATTCTTAATAAAAAATTTAACTATTTGTTTTTAATTAAAATAACTTAAAACAAACTATAAAACAAAATCCAATTATTTGTTAATTATTTAATGTATTAACAAATAAACCACAAATAAACCATCTTGACATATAAAAATTTGCAATTTTAATTTTACTTAACTAGAATAAAATAATATTATTGTATTATTTAGTATAAAAGTAAATATCTGCTAATAAATATCAAAATATGTTTAAAGTTATACAATTTATTCAATATTTGGCAAAATCAGTGTAGTCTTGTTAAAATAACAAAACCGCTGTTTGTAAAACCAAACTTGCTATTTTTGCATAAAATGAATAAATTTTAAATAATTAGAAAAAACAAAAAAATTTAATAATTTATAAATGAACGATTGATCCATTCGTTCCATTACAATTAAAAGATAAAAATGTTTTAAAATTATCATTAATAGAATTATTGGTATGTAAGGCAGATATGATAGTTGGATATGGAAATTAAGTCTTAAAGTAGGTAATGTTAATCGGATATTAAATTAGGATATGGAAATTGAACATGGATCTAAAAATATTTCTGCCATCAAATGATAATTGGATTAATTAATTTAAATTTATAGACGATTTGAAATTAAATTAAAATTTTTTATATTTAATTGTAATTGTAGTTTATGGTGTGACATTACAAAACAAATCCAAAGTCTAAAACAAACTTTTTATTTTATTTTGGAATTTTAAGTTTATATAATAAATAATAATAATAAAATGATTTCTCGTAATTTTTAATTGTTTTAATAATTGAATCAAATTCTTGGCTCTGTTTTACATCATTCGCATCAATAGCCCAATCAATGCTTTTAGATAACACATTAGCACAAGTAGGTCTTAACCAGTACTTAGGGCAGTGTGCCATTGCAGCAAGAAGGTTTTCAACTGATGTAATATATTTTCGAATATTTGCGCAATAATTTGACTGTGACTTTGATCTAAAATAGTTTCTAAAAATTATTAATTTATTTAAAAAAACTTTAATAAAATTTTAAATACTAACGAATCATATTCAATGTCAAACAAATCCATTCCAATAATTGCTAGACTATAAACATCGGCTTTCATGTCATAGTGATGTCCGCAACACACTTCAGGCGCCATATATTTGGTGGTTCCGACTCCAGTCGTGTGATATTCGGATATCAAATCCTGAGTAGTGGCTAATCCAAAGTCACATATTTTCAAATATTTTCCGTTTGTATTATTGTTAGAAATTAATACATTCGCAGGTTTGAGGTCTCTGTGTATTATATGTGGTCTTAATTCATGTAAATAGTTAACGCATTCCAACAGTTCTTTAAACAATTCACACGATATGTAGTATTCAATTGTATTCATTAGTTTCAATAAATGTCGGCCAAATGCCTTGGATTTTGATTTAATTATAGTTTTTAAGTCATAACAACATAACTCCATTTGAATATAAAGACAATTATTATTTTCAATCCAAGAGGTTCTATAATCGACAATACAATCGCCTTTAATTTTGATTAAAAATTCAATCTCTTTATGAAAATAGTTTTTATTTTCTTTGTATATTTTATTATGTATATCAAATAAAATATAAAATTTTTTTAATAAATAATTCAACAAATATTTTATATCCTATTATCATAAAATAAAAATTGGCATAATTTAATAAAACTACTTTTAAAATTTTTTAAGTCTAATGTCTATTTATATGACAATTTTTTATTTATGTTAATATTTATTAAAATTTAAGATATATTATATTACGATAAAATAAAACAAATACTTTTTAAATTAAACGTACTTGCAAAATTAATTTTTTTGATCGCAAATAATTCTCCACTTTGTTTATTTTTAACTTTAAATACGTGGCCAAAACCACCCGAACCTATTGCATATATCTCTTCAAATTCATTGTTATATTTACCATCACTTGGAATAATCAACTCTTTTGATAAAAGCAATTCATTTTCGGTTTTTTCAAATAGTTCAAACAAAAGAACCTTTTTTTTTGTTATCACATCTTTGCATACAATTATTTCATTACTTATTTCAATATTTAAATTTATAAATTCATCAAAGATGTTATTAAATTCTTTAAATTTATCATTGCATTTATGTTCAATTTTAACTTTAAAATCCTTAAAGTTATTTCTTAAAATATATAATTGATCATGTTCAACAATGTTTACAAAATAAATATTTTTTATATTTAATTTTTGCTTGTCATTCCAATTTATTAATGTTTTTCCAAATTGTAATAAATTCGAACTGATCAGTTTTGTAATTTGTATAAAACAGTTGTTAGCTGTGTTTTTATAACCAACAAAAATTTGGTTTAATTGCTGTTGCCTGGCCACAATTTTATTACTGTATAAATAAAAAAAATTATTTTTAATTACTATTATAAATTAAAACAACTTAATTTGTTAGAAAGTAATTGTTAAAAAAATTATTAAATAAATAATAAACATATTAATATACAATGTTATCACAAAATAAATCAAACAAGATAAGAATAATAAATAAAATCTATTAAAGTACATAATATAATCATAATTATTAAGTAAATTTTATTATTACCAGTTTGTTTGATCTTTTTCAATAATTTCTTTTGATTTTGAATCAAGATCAAATAATATTTTTGAATAATTTTTAATTTTTGTTTGAATTAATTTATGTATATTAATTAATTGATTCATGTTTTGTTCATTAATTAAACTAAAATTTTTCTTAAAATATAAAATTTGTTTAATTATCAAAGTTTCTGTTTTTGTAGCTTGAAAATTGTACAATTCAAATAACTCCATCACATATTCTTTTGTATCTAAATGCATAGTATTATATGTAAGTTGATATAAATTTGCGTAATAATCAATTGTCAAATTATTATAAATAGTTTTTTCAATTTTGTTATCATTTATTAGATAAACTACATTATTATGATAACAAACACATTTGTCTTTAAATTTATTTAAGCAATTGTGATATATTGTTTCAAACTTAACATTATTATTTAACATTTTTGGCGATGATTGATATTTTATCAAGTTTGAAGAATCTCGATAACGCCCACAAAAATAAATATCTTTTTTATTTGATAAAAAATATGTGCTTTCACCCGTTGAACAAATTAGGTTTATATTATTTAAATCAATTAATATTGGTATAGAAAAGCAATCTCTTTGTTCGGTTTGATGACCCAATTGGTTGCAATGATTGTCTCCCCAACTGAATGCCATTCCTTTGCTCGTTAGTGCATATGAACTGTCGTTTGAGCAATAAATTGATTTTATTTTATGTTTTGAACTAAATATTATTTCAAATGGAGTTGAAATAATAGTCTGATCACTAACACCGTTACCGATTTGTCCAAAACTATTATAACCCCAACTATATACCTGACCCTCGGATGAAAGGGCCAGAGCGTGAGCACAACCACAACTAATTTGTATTATTTTTTTATCGGCAAAAAATGATATCTTTTTTGGTTCATAAATTTCCTTATTTAGACATCCTGTAGCCAACTGTCCCTTTACATTCATACCCCAACCAAACACCTGATTTTCTTCATTTAGAGCCAATACAAAATGCAGTCCAATATAGAAGTCCTTAATCTTCTTAAAACACAATTTCTTTATAATTTGCGGTTCATTCACAACACTCTTATGGCCAAAACCTAAACAACCAAAAGCGTTATCACCGAAACCAAACACTTTATCTTTATTTGTAATATATAAACAGTTCTTTATTAATTGATTGAATACAATAATTGTTGTAATTTTATTTCTGATATTTTTTGGAATTTTCGCACAAATATCAAATTTTTCAACAAATGACGACATTTTTATCTAAATAAAATAATTTTAATTAAACTGAATAAAATATTAACAAACTAGATGATAAATCTAAAAATGTAGAAATAAAATAATTTAATATATTTAATTATTTTATATATACGTGTTATTTAACTTTTAGTTGAACATAATCTAATCAAATTAACTATGTTGCTATGAAAATAAAAAGCATTTGATAAAATTTTATATTATAATTATAGACAAAAGAAATATTCAAAATTATATTCTTTTTCATATGTAGTATAGTTAAAATAATGGAATACAAAAAGTGATGCGAACATAAATATAAAATAAGTTATAATAATGTCGAATATGCTAATGTCGAATATGCCAATTTGTAACAAAAAACAAATTAATGTTAAAAAAATGGTATACAGATATATCTCTGTACTGACGATTTCCTTAAAGATAAAACCATTTTGTAATTAATAAATAACATCAAATTCGACATTAGTATATTCGACATTAACATATTCAACATTAGCATATAAGACATTAGCATATTTGACATTAACATATTTGACATTAGCATATTCGACATTAAAATATTTGACATTAGCATATTTGACATTAGCATATAAGACATTAGAATATTCGACATTAACATATTTGACATTAGCATATTCGACATTAACATATTCGACATTAGCATATATGATATTAGCATATTTGACATTAACATATTCGACATTAGCATATTTGACATTAGCATATTTGACATTAACATATTTGACACTAGCATATACGACATTAGCATATTCGACATTAACATATTCGACATTAGCATATTCGACATTAGAATATTTAACATTAACATATTCGACATTAACATATTCGACATTAGCATATTTGAAATTATCATAATTAATTTTATATTTATGTTCGCATCACTTTCAATGTTCCATTATTTTTTCTATACTACAAATAAAAAAGAATATTTTTTTTGTCTTTAATTATAATATATAATTCAGCGTTTATTTTAAATATTTATTACACATATTATAAACTTAATGAAATAATTATTAAATTTAGCAATTTGTTTTATCAAATAAACTTATTTGTAATAAAATAAATGTTAGTTATGAATTTTATAAATGTTTAGTTTATAGATTATATTTTATAATTTATAGATTTTAATAAAAAATATAAAACAAAAGTTGCAAGTCGCGAGGGCAAAATCTCCAATTTTGCATTTAAATATTTCAATCATCATTTTCTATTAAAAATATTTAGTTTATATAAATATTTTAGTTAATTATTAATTTTGCCTTAATATATGTATGTGATAGTGAAAAAATAATTAAAATATCTTATTTACTTTGTCTGTAAATTAAGCTTGAAGTTTAAAATTTGTAAGAAAAATTTGTATTTTTGAATGTGCATAAATTTTTTAATTTTTCAATTACAATTTTTTTTGCACATTTCCCTATTATATCATATGCCTTTATCATGATTTAAATAATTTTTTAAAATAAGCACTTTTTTCAATCTTCCACCAACTTCTTTCTGTTTATAAGCAAATATTTGCATATTTTAATTATAGTATTTTATTCAACTACTGTGCTAATAATTGAGCAAAGAATAAAATAAATGTAATATTTTTAAATTTATATTAGCTGAAATTGAAATGATCAGTCAAACATGGACGAGTGTAAAAATAAAATACGACATGGACAACTGGATAAAATTAGGACATTAAATTTTTAATGTTTAAAATAATAACTAATACTGCATTTTAATTTGAATAAATCAGGTTTATACAGAAATTTTAATTAATTTAAAGTAAGTTTTAAATTTTGATAATAAAACTAAAAAATTTGTTTAATGTCTCTAGTTTTGACAATCAATAAATTTTAAGTTGGTATCTTTTTTGCTAAACAGATGCTGGAGATAAAATAGAAATAAAAGTTAGTTTTTAAAATTAGGTAAATGTTTTGGCTATTCACAATTTGTATATAAATATTATGTCAATTTTAACATGCTAAATATACTGTATTAAAATAAATAAACATAACATTTTATTTAATTTGATTTATTTTTTAAAATTAACCTGAAAAACCTGAACAAATATTAGTTTTGACATATGTGATTACAAAGAATATTTCAGGTTTGTTATGATATATCAATAATTTTAATAAGTTAAATAATATATAAAAATAAATATTATTAAATTTGTTTAAATAAATTTTATTTCAAAAATTGCTTTTTAATTAAAACTACAAAACAAATTGTTTATTTTGAAATTTTTAGTTTATAATTTGTAAAATAATGAAAGTTTTATTAATTTTGTGTGTTTTTATTTTTCATGTTTTAAATATTTATGGTAATTTTTAATTAATAATTTAATTTTTTTTGCTAATTTTTTATTTATATATTAAAAAAATAAAATTTAGATATTTTTTATATAAATTTTAACAAATAATTTTTTCTTTAAATTATAATTTAAATTATTTAAATTAAATTAATTTATATAATTAACTACATTTATCAAAAATTATTTTTTAAATTTAATTATCAAGGACAAACACAACCAAAAGATCCCAAAATAGTTGAATTTGGTCAAGCTATAGACATGGTAATTAAAAGGTTTGAAACGCTCAAGGTTAAAATGGTAACAGCGATAAATACAGCACTAAATGGCATAAAACAAATTCAAGCTGAAGTGAATAAACCAGTTGATTTGGTTAAAGCAACCACTGATATGAAAAATATAATGGCGACTTTAATGGAAACACTTCAAAATATTTACAAAGAATGATAAATTTAATTTACAAAAAAAAAATAAAATTTTAGTATTTTTTTTAACAGACTACAATTTTAAAAATTAAAATATTTAGTCCATATTCTAATGATATTATAATTAAAATTTGTTTGTATTTTTAAAAATAATAGATCTAGTAACATCTTAAAAGTAATTGAACGAGTAACATTTTAAAAGTTGCTAAAAATTTTAAAAATTAATTTAAATTGTTTTTATTTTTATCATTTAATTTGTTAACAATTGTTAAAATATTAAGTAATCTAAAATAAAATTTAATTCATTAATTTTTTTAACTACCGTAATTCCCCACATATAGAGGCATGCCGGTATAAAGTGAAGTTAACCTAATGCCTGTATACTTCGAGGTATACCGGCATGCCGGTATAAACGAGGAAAAATATAATTTTTAACAAATGACTTTAACTTAAAGTTTAAAACTATTTTACAATTAAAATGCAATAATATATCTTAAAATTAAAATATACTGTTGTGCAAAGTTTAAAATAAACTAAATTAAATAAAAATAAGAAAATTTGCAAGGAAATGTTTAATTTTTAAAATTTCAACTTAATTAGACAAAACAAATAAAAATTTAAATAAAAATTAACCCAGCTATTAACTTTGCATCAAATTATTGCAATTAATTAAAAATACTAAATAAATAAAATTTTAATATTAAAAATTTTTTTCATTTTATACCGGCATGCCGGTAGGGACCTTAGGCGGATGGCGCAGTGGTAATACGTCCGTCCTCTAACTCTAAGTTAGTGGGTTTGAACTCCAGCTGTGGAAAGAATTTTTTCTAAGAATCAAAAATTCTAGGCGTGAGTTGAGGCTAGAATGACCACGGGCATTACCAAGGGCCGTCTATTGGTAGTGTACGCTAGCCTAATAACCACTAATCTACGTATACTAAGCGTTCAGGTGTGTCATCTTAAAACTGTAACACTATCCTCGTCACCATACTTAGCGGTGAAGTGATGATTCCTAGCCTCACTACGGGTTGTGCAGGAAAAAAGGCTTTGGCCTATTAGTAATTAATTTAATGTTTTCAAAATACAAACATTGGCATTTACTGTTGCTGAAATTTAGAACTGGGTAAAATTTTTAACATAGTTTATCTTTATATTAATTTGAATTTAAATTTCAAAAAGAGTATGATAATAAAAAATTATTTCTAAAATTTATTGTAATATAAATAGTAAGATTATTCGTTGTATAAAAACAAATTTAAAAATATTAAGAAATAAAAATTAAAATATTAGTCAATAATCTTATATTTTTATATCTTTTATTATTTTAATTTAAATATAAACCATGTACAATTTTATACAAATGATAAATTATAAAACTAGTCTCGATTAGTTAGCTTAATCTAAAATAATTTATTTAAAATGCGTAGAACTTTCAGAAGTTTTTATAAATTTGCTGTTGATTGTTTTTGAACAAAATCTACTTTATAAAATTGAAAAAAAACAGCAAATTTGAATTTAATGCACATCAAATCTCGTTGTATGTTTATTTGTTGCTAAATTTCTTTTCGCATTTTTTTCTTAATTATTTTAATTTTTTAAAACAAGTTTATTATTTGTAATTTTAAATGTCATTTGTCACAAACTAATCTAATATTTGTTATTTTATTTAAATTTCCAATGTTAATTATATTTTATCTGACATAAAAATAAAAAATAAATTAGTAAAATGGTTCAAAGTAAAATTGTTTAACATAGTTTTCATAGTAAATACATAGTTTTAAATAATAAGTAATATAAATAAAAAGGAAAGTAAACTGGATAAAATATAATTGAATTTTAGTTGTAGCAATAAAAACAAATATTAATAGAATAAAATAATTAAAATTAATAACAAAAAATTGTATTATTTCAGTTATTACAGTAACCATAAAAATAATCTTTTGACAAGCAAAATTTGTGTAAAATAAAACTAATTAATTCTTTACAATTATATTTTGTTTATTAATAAAATAACAATAAAATATATAAATAATTTATAATAACATTTAAACATGACAAATAAAAATGCAATTATAATAATTAATTTATAAATAATGATTGACAAATTTTAACGTTTTAAAAATAGTAATTTTATAATAATTACATTTAGAAAAATAAATTTTATAAAAACAAATTTATTATAACAATATTATTTTAAAAGTCTGTTAATTTAATAAAATTTATAATTTGAAATGAATTGTTTAAATAAAATATTTCTATTATTTTTTAATTTCATACTTTGCTTTCACCGCATTCTTGGTATGACTTTCGGTGGTTTGGCTATCGATCGAAACGGAAAGATATTTATTAATAAATATTATAAAAT
>JAQFXP010003303.1:0-12853 GCA_034693685.1 Belba bartosi | reverse complement strand
ATTTGTTTGTACATGCTAGAAACTGTTTGACATTTAATTCAGAACATGTTTCTGTAACACTAAAGATGCATACTATTTATTTCACAATGTTTGAATTTGTTTTAGATGTATTTGAATATTTAAAATATTATCAGAAAATATTTGAATTATGTAATAAATTATATTTTAATTAGTTAATAAATAATTAAATATAAACTAATTTAAACATCTATTTAATATTTTCTAATAGAAAAATTTATTCTAAAAGGGGTTTAAAAATATTTAACTGTATTTTTGAATGAATCGAACGAATGAACTGTTGGCCCAAAGCGTACGCATATTAGCGAACAGTTGTGTAAAGAATATTGAAAACAGTGAACAACGAGTGAAACGTTTTCTTTAATTGTTAGACATTTTCGCTGAGGTTTTGCTTTAAAGGTATGAAATGTTTTCACATTTAATTCAAAATATTATTATTTATTTATTTACTAAATCTGTTCAATAGATCTGAGGTTTTAAATCATAGAATCAATGCTAAGATATAACTCACAAATGAGTTCTAAACTATTGAATAGATTTCGAAAATAACTAAAATATAAACTGAAATCAAATCATAAAACGAAATAAAATTCATAAAAATAGTGAAAAATTGATTAATTTATTCGAAAGGCATTGGAAGTGTTGGAAGCGATGGCAAGAGGACAGCAGAAGATCCAGTCGCAGCAGAAGGCGGCAAAGAGGGCACAGGACGCCAAGCGCCAGGAGGGCCACGACCAGAAGAAGGCGGCGGCGGCCGCGCTCTTACACCAGTGCGTCGTTTGCAAAGTGAGTCCTCCATACCTGTCCTCACATACAGTTAGACTTAGTTATGGTTTTAATTGTTTGAATGCAATTATTGCCAATTGTTTTGATTGTCTAAATAATTGCCTAATTGTATGATCGCAATGACGTGCATCTCATCTCCTCTCCTCTCCACTGCACTGGTAGTCTCAGATGCCTGACCCCAAAACCTATAAACAACACTTCGTTAACAAACACCCGAAGGCGACGGTTCCCGAAGAGCTCAAAGATGTGGTCGCATAACAGGTCTGGCCTTTCGTCCATTCATTTGTTTGAGTTTGAGAACCAGTTTTGCAAAACTTTTCTATCGTTTCAACTGCTGTTCAGTTCATCCAAACTATTGTTTAAAACTTTTTTCTGTTCTTTAAATAACTTAACTTTTATTAAAAAGTTTTTTCAAACAAATTGTTTTCGATTTTTTGTGTCAATGAACCGAAAAATTGGTTAACTTTTTGTTGATTTAATTGTATTTAGTTTAAGACAAATGTCTTTTACTTGAAGTTCATTCTTCCGTTTCCTCGACTTTTAATTCAATAATTTTCATAATATTTACATAAATATTGAAATTAATAATAAAATTGTTTTATTACATAAAATATTTTTTTACCGATTATTAAAATACAAGAGTTTTATTAAAATGTTTTTCGTGTCTTCTTATAGTTTATTAACTTTGAATCAATATATTTGAAGTAAAAGCTGTGTTTAATATATTTTATAATCAAATTCCATATTTTATTAATTAATTAATCGATTGTTTAACCCTTTCTTCGATCAAATTAATTGAATTTAAAGATCAGAATATAATTAAAATTATGATTTGAATTGAATTGAATTGGTTTTTCTTGAACTAAAATAGGGTTAAAGTATAAGTTTGTAAACTATAGACAAATTTTTTGATAAAAGTATTGCAATTATATATCACTTTTAATGACATAACATTTATCGCATTTTAATTGAGAAGCACTTAATGGTTGTCTGAAGCGACAAATCTAAGTAACGACCGATTATTGAGTTTTTGCTTTGAAATGAAGTGAAATTGCGTTCAATTATTGCATTTTTCTAAACTAAAGTTCATTAGACTATGAATTTGTCTCTTTTTATACTTCGTATCTTAATATAACTAACAATAAAACCATAGAATTAGTAGAATTGATAGTAATTGAAAATATTATTTTAATTAAACGACATTTAGTTTTGTGTATAAATTGAGAAACTTTTGATTTCCGGTTAGTGTTTGTTCTAACGAGTATTAATTGGTTTAGAGATTGCAAACACTCTTCAAATGCTTTTAATTCATTTATCGATTCATTAAACTCTTTTCAAGTATTTTTGATTTGAATTTCCGATAAAATCTTTTTTTAGATTCAGATTTTGTTTACTAATGTTTGAATCGGTTAGATCTCAATGTCATCGACACAGTCAGGGCTGAGGCGCTTAACCCTTTCTCACTATTAAACCGATGGAACAATTACTTTGTCTTCAATCGTTTCACCAATTTTATGAAATTAGAATATTTTGTATTAATTACATTCCTTTAGCCCTAATCGGGGACCATATCATAAAACATAACTTTTACAATCATTCAATAGTTTTATATAATTTTCAGTTCCTTCCACTCTATATTTTTAAATATGAACCGGTACAATTTTACTGTTCACTGACTCTAATATAAAAATAGCGGTTATATCGTTTTTATAAAAATATTATTAGTCTCACTTTGCATTGCTGTGCATTCAAAAACCAAAACACGTGAGTCTTTTAAAACTTCTTTTTCAAAAACATGTTTTTAAATTTGTTTTCAATAATAGGTTTTTATTATTGAAAACATTTGTATTGAAACAATAGATCAACTTTCTTAGATCATACAAATACTCTTTAATTTGAATCTGGAGACAAATCGGATTCAACTTTAGTCAACAATAATTATTGTTTACTCGTCACTAAAACACTGGCAGTAAATAGATTAACGCTTTAATTAAAGTTTTATACTAATTAAATTGACATTGATTGAATAAATAAGCAAGGCAATATTTATTTATTTTTATTTCCGAGAATAGAAATAATGAAAAGATTTTTATTTAAATGTATTACTATTAAAATGGAATCGAAATAAGGTTTAATCGAACAAAAAAGCATTTGTCGGACAATAATGTTTGTATAGAAAACAAAGTCGACTAATAATTGGGAAAAAAATAAATGGTTTGACACAATTGGTTGATACAAATGTATAATAATCGGCAAAATAAGCCTAACGTAAGATTACAGTCAATTGAAATGTCTTTTAGTTATGTTTGTTATGTATTTAAATAGTTATTACAAATAAAATGTAAAACAGATATCAATGAGAAGAGGACTCATCGGTCAATGAGATAGAGGTTTAGTTATTGAGGTCGTGATCATCGTTGGGAGCGTCGAGATCGCGATAATTGATTCTCTTTCTGAAAGTTAACATAAGTTTACATAAACTTCAAAAACATTTAAAACTATTTTTTTGATAATCTGTAAAGAAATGAAAGGAAAGGAAAACTCCGTTTTATTCTCTGAAAACAACTGAAATTTTTGTATAAAAAAGTGCCAAAAATAGTCGCAACGAAGCGAACCAATAGACAGATTTAGAGACAAAGACCTAAACATCTAAACCATTTCAGTCGTGTCTTCAATGTCTTCATATCCAACGATATTTCGCGGATCTCTTCTATAGTTGTTTTCAGACAACGGGTTCGATAAGAAACCACTTTTTGACAAATTATACAAAAGTAGACTTACCGAGTGAACCGAGGCTTCTGGTGCCCCATCGGTCCTCTCCCGTACTCGTGCATCGGCCCCATTCCCATTGGAGGGTAACCTCTGCCGTAGCCCATCATTGGTCCACCAAAAGCACCCATTGGAGGCCCTCTCGGCCCATAGCCTCCAGCCATATAAGCAGCCATTGGTGGGCCCGGGTAAGGTCCACCGGGTCCGGGCATATATCCAGGAGCTATAACACCAGCCATTGGGTTGGCGCCTTCACTACGATTCGGTGTACTATTCTGGGGCCGATTGGAGATGTGTTCGGGCAGTTGGGGTCTCTTTGGGTCGAATATATAGTTATTGATGTAAACGGCGTTCTGTTTGGCCTCATCTACCCGTTCGATATGTTTGTTGAGAATATGTTTTCGCACAAAGTCCGGGCCTTTGAACTTCTTGCCGGACAGAGGACACAGCCATTTGTCTTTTGCCAACTCTTGAGTATTAGCTTTAATGAAAACCTCTGCCTCTTCTTCCGGGTCTTTCAGCCCCAACTTCTTGGCCTCATCTTCGGTGACTACCGGTGGCGGCACTAAATAGGACTGTATTTTCGATTCGAAGTGCTTTATGTAATCATTGATCTCCTGTTGAGTGACACGACTGGACGTCGAGACCATACCTCTCGCATGCATTAGACCGATTCGATTCGGCATTTCGTCTTCGTTTGGATAATCCGAATGATTGTAATAATCGATTGAATGAACAATTCGTAAATATAAGAGCAATCGATCCAAAACTTTAATCAGACTCTCATCCCTGTCCAGCGACGGCCCATTCTTCTCATTCTCGTCTCCATCATCCAGTTCCCCGATCTCAGAGGTGCCCAACAGCTCCTCTTCCTCAGCACTGGCCTCTTCTATCAGATAATCGGTGATATTCTTAAGCAAAGGGTTTTTGGAGGCGAAGCCAAACATAGGCTGCGATTCATTGGCCTCTTTCGAGTTAGCGCTCTCGTCGTCCCAAAGCATACTCTGTTTGTCTAAATTGAGGACAATCTTCGCCGCATGTCTTATGTCAGCCCGGACTACATTCTTGTGGGAAGCGATTCCATTGACTGAACGAATACGTCGACTCAAATCACGATTTATTATTACTCCCAAATCACAGTCTCTCAGCTGTTAATACAATTAAGGTTTAGTTTAACTTAAGTTCAAACAAATCACTAAATGTCGACTAACTTTAGAACTATTGAAAGACCAACAAATCTCTTTAATATTCACAGTTCGTTCATAAGTAGCCCAACCTCTTCGGTAAAACCTTCGGTCGGATGTCGGGTCAGCGATACAGAGGCGAAGAAATCCGGGATATCGTCGACACGACTAATAGAGAATAGAATTATTTGATATAAAGCAACAAAAAAACATTTTTATAACAATTGAATACTTCTTCGATTTCCTGTTTGGTTATAGTCGGCGCGAGATTTCGCATAAATATTGAGACCGTCTTATGGAGTGGTCGCGGCTTTTCGACCTCATTATTGTTTGCGTTCGCCTTAACGGGTGATTCGACTTTCTCTTCTTGTTTGACAACCTTCTGGTCCACCGATTCCTGTTGATCGTCATCGAGGGTAGCCTTAGACTCGCTGGCGTCCATCGAGGCCTCTCCCTCTTCCATACTGGCGTTCGAATCCATATTCGCGATCTCAGGTTTGTTATTCTCCTCCACTTCCTTCTCCTCCTCTTCCAACTCTTCTTTAATTACATCTTTTTTCACTTCTTTGTCATCGCTTTCAGACTTCTCGACCTCTTTATTGATCAAATCATTGTCGGACTCATCTCCGGCGCCTCTATCGCTCTTGACCTCTGAGTTGCGCCTATCGGCCGGTATTTGTGGCTTTTCGACGTCGACCGAAAAGAGCGCCAAATCTGATTCGACGGCCTTCTCCTCCTCGTAGTTCTCGTCGAGAGACTTGAGGTCGAAATCAGATCCGCCCTCGAGTTTAATCACCGCTGCATTCAATAACCGGATTATTTGATTCGCTTTCTCCACATCAACGCTCACTGAATCGATCCAATTGTTGGCCAAAAGGTCGAGAAAAACATTCAATCGATTCTTGAGAGCAGCCGTTTGTTCCAATTTGCGTTTGTCGTACTCTTCCGGATGATATTTCGATCGAAACCTATTATTTCGATGAATTTCATTGAAAAAAGAAGACAAAAGAGTTTTGTGTTAATTCAAAGTCATATAAAATGGAAATCAAATGTTTGAAAACCATTGAAATGTTTTGTAGTTTTACTGAATTTCAAAATAAATATTAATTTTTTTTAAATCAATAGAATTTATGCATTTTATGATAAAATCTCCCGAATTTAAGTCTCACCTCAACCAACACTTGGAATTAACTTATAGGCGAATAGTTTGAATACATTTGTGTTAGGATTAACACTAATATAAAAACAGATCAAAAGAAAATTGACTTTTCTGTGAAAAACTACTTTTCAGATCAAAAACACTTCTTAGTTATCATTCAATTTATAATTAAAACTCATTTTGTTTTTGAAGTAATTATTAAATTTCAAATTATTTATAAGAATTATTTTGCGTTAAACTTAGAGCAAAATTATTTTGTTTTTATATAATATATAAATTCAATAATCATTTCATTTGATTTAAAAGAATTTTTTCTTTGTTTTGTCAACACTTTTGTGATTTTTTGATTCAAAAAACTGAGTAAAATGCGGAAAAACAGTCACCGATTCATAAAAAAATATAACAATTTGAAAAAATAAAATTTTTGAGATATTTTCACAAATAATTCTCAAATTGCGAATCCGTTTCAATATAATTCAATACCGGAATCGCTGTAATCGCGAATCAATAAAATTTTTGTAAAAATTAAAAAATTGTTAATTAATTCATTGCATTAATTATTATCCTTTGGAAGAAAATTTCAAATAAATTATAATAAAATCATGTGTTTGAGTGCCTGTGTTAGCGCCCAATCCTTACCATTCCTCGTCCTTATGTGCGGTAAAAAACTCAAGAATTTGTCGTTTTTTGAAATCCAGTTTATAGTCGTTATACTTCTTAACCGCTATTTGGTCGTCAATGCCGTCGTCTTGAGTGCCCAAAAACTGCTTGAATGTCATCATTGGGGGTTGAGTCGGGCCTTCGTTCTCCCTGTGCGCGCACCCAATCAGACATTCAATTCAATTCAATTCAATTACAAACTAAACAATAGATCCAAACCTGTGCTGATTCTGGTTTTGAGGATTTGGTCCATTGTTTTCCAACTGACTCCAGTTGTTGGTATTGTGATGAGCACCGGCTCCATAGCCTCCCACTTCATAGTTGGGATAATTGCCTGACCTGTCCTCCCAGTCCCGACCGCCTCTCATGCGCTTCATTGGGGGACTCATATCACTTCGGTCGGCCGGACTGTAGCGCTCCCTGCGCTGCCCACCCCCTCCCGGGCCGCCGCCCACACCGCCACCACCTCCGCCGCCACCCATTGAGTAGTTGTCTCTATAGTCTCTTCGCTGAGGAATGCGGTCTCTGTTCTGGTTATTCCACGAAACGCCAGTTCCACCGCTTTCTCGACTGACAGTTCATTCGAATTAATTCAATTCAAGTAAACTATAGTCAAAGCAGACATACCTCTCCTGCCAGTCGTCTCTCCTGTTGCCCGAATTGCGATCGTTGTAGTCATTCCTCTCGCGTCTGAACTTATCTCTTCCGCGTCTTCTGTCGTATTCGTCTTCGCTGTCACCCATTCTTCGGATAAGTATTAACTAATTATTTAAAATCAAAACTAAAGTAAATATTTAACTAAAAGTTTGATTGGAATTCAAATTAGAGATAATTAAAATACTTTTAAACGCAAACAATAAGTGTTTTTGTTTGTCAGTAATGGCGACACAAATGCATTGAAAACTGCATTACATTTCTGAGTAAATCGTTTATTATTTGTAAATAAAATTAGAAACAAATACACAAATACTTACTCTTTATTACAGATGTGTTAATCAGTCAAATATTTATCGGTTTGTCAATCAAAATGTGTTTTTATCACTCGTTTTAAAGTGATTTAAATAAATGTCTAATTGAGTCAATCGTTATGTTAAGTAACGCCGAAATTGATTCTTAGGCTGTAATAGAGGCCTAAATAGTATCAAAAGGTTTTGTGGCAGTTGTCGGTAATTAAATTTCTAAATATTAGACTCAAAACATCATATGGCATACAAAATCATGGCATATCATGTCACATCAAATACAGACAATTAATATTACAAAAAATTATTTAAAAATTAAAAACAATTTATAATTACAATATATATTATTAAAATTCAAATTAATATTCTTTTATTAATAAACTTTAAAATAAATTTATAAATTTAATAGAAATAGAATTTACTGTATCTTACCTACTGCTTACAATAAACTTTATTGTTTATTAAATAAACAATTAATTTTCAGCCAAAATATTTCTTAGTTTCTATATTATTTGTCAAACCGATTGACCACAGTTTGATGTCTAGTCTGTTTGAAGTGAGCATACTGCTGCTGCAGAATGTTTTAGGCGTTAACTTTTCAACAGAGTCATACTGTAGCTGTTGTACAAAGTCATTCAGTAATAACGTTTTTTTGTTCATATATTTTTAAATTGCCAATTTATCCAGCTAATTTAACTTAATTCGTAAGCAAGTTTAAGTAGTGTATTAATAAGTTTAATCCCGGCTCATAATATCCTCCAGTTTATATAACTTACGTACGATATTTCCGTGACGTTTATCTCACATTTTGTCTAATATTTTAATTGATAGGACTTGAGTCACTAAATAAAGCACATTAAACCACCAAGGCAAATATTTATTTAAGTATTTGCACTAAACTGTTTCCGGCTCTTATTGACAACTAATCAGCTTATATTAAATAATTTGATTAAAACTTAGCATGCCTAATCAAACCGAAAACACTTGTTACAATTATCGGCATATCCTTTCATTATTTTTAATTAAATATTAAGTTACCAGTTATGAGTTATTCTATAATAATTACTTAATTCAATTGACTTATTAGTTATAAAATAAGTTATTAGTTCAATAGTATTGTCTCTAATATTCATTATTTCTAAAATAGTTTTAGACAAATGAATAATTGTTTTGATTATACCATTACTATTATAATACCGTATATTGTTTACTATTGTATCTGTTTGTCAAAGTCTGAAAGTCTCAAAAATAGATCTAAAGCTCATTCGAAAGCCGATCTCATAAGCGGTAACAAGAAGTGCTGTCAGCTCTCAGTCGAGCTCTAGTCGATAAAGTCTAGACCTAAGAGAAGGTCCAGTTTTGCGTTCACTCAATAAATGCGTGAATTCTAGAAAAGTTGTGCCAATTCTTGCATAAAAACATTGTGTGAGTGAAGGCCTTGGAGTATAGTAGAGCTGGAGAGGGAGAGGGAGAGAGAGGAGTGTCGAATGAGCTCTGCCGGCCTGGGATTGGAGGGATTGGTGTCTGAATGTCTGGTAACTAAATTGAGTCAACACTCGACTCACTCTATGAGAAGATAGTTTAGCATTAGTTGTGTTATTAGAGTCGAGATATTGAGTAACGATTCGTAACTCATAAACAAATCTTTAGTTTTGAGAGAAAACCGATATTTATATAAATATTTGAAAATTTCATTAATGAAAAGCATATGAAATACGATTATGTCTTCGGATAACAACAACAACAGTAGTAATGGTCTAAACAATAATATCAATCAATTGAGTCAATTGAGTCCATTCCGAGTGACGAGTGAAGTGTCGCCCGAATTGGCCGACATTATCGAAATCGACCGAAACCTCTACAGCCATTGGGCACTATATGTGGGCGACGGACAGGTCGTGGATGTGGTCGGCGCCGACGACAACGAACTGCCCGACGCCGAGCACGCGGTTGTGAGACTGGCCTCCCTGGGCGACGTGGCCGGAATGGCCGGCAGTGGCGCCGTTCGCGTTAACAATAAGGAGGTTCCGGCCAAAGAACGCAATCTCTCGCCCATCGACCCGGAACTGGTCGTCAAAGCAGCGATGGATAGGGTATTGATTGACTAATTGATTGACTAATTGTTCGAATCTTTTGTTTTTACGAAAATGTTATCTAATTTTCATTCAATTATTAATTGCTTTCAGTATTTGATAAACAATTTCTTTATTTGTTTTAATTCTAATCTAATCTAAATTTGAGTTAACTTTTATTAACTCTTATATTAAGTTATGTCTGAATTCAATTGTTTCCATCGAAAGGTCGGCTCTTGTGTTGCCTATAATTTATTGACCCGTAATTGCGAACATTATTTGACTCAATGGAAGTACGGCCGGCCCTGGAGTGATCAGGTATGTCAGCTCTTATCTAATCTAATCTCTATTGCGAATAGTTATGCTCTACTCAACCAACCGGTGCTCTACAGTCTCAGACTATCGCTATTGTTAATCGCATTTTATATTTTAATTGAGAAAAGTTTTGCAAAATTATAAAATTCTTAAACATATGATTCAATTGTTTTATTGTTTGCTGTGTTTTGAAGGCAGCGGTAGCTCTGACTACAATCCGGGCTCTGAGAAGAGACCACAAGGACTCGACATCCGATGGCCACAGCTTTTTAGTCAATTCCCTCAACGAAGTACTGAACAGTCCGGGCGCTATCGGCTCTACCGGCTCTTCATCCCCGGCTCTGATTCGCGCCAATTCATGTCAGTTCACGTCATCTTCATCTCAGACGGAGACAACTCATGTCATATAAAGTGAAGATATTATTAAAAGATTTTTCTATTCTAACGATTCGCGCCATTCGATAGAGTTATTCAGTTTTTGTCAGTTTTTGACTAAAATAACTGTTAAAATAATTACCTCATTATTATAAATGCCATATATATTGATATTATACCGTATCCTCTCGTATATAATGGAACGCAATTATATCCAAGTTTCTGATCTGGGTGCAATTATAACTAGATACAATTGCACTACACTTTTTATTTAATTTCATTCAAAATTATAAAATATATTTTTGGTAATTATAATTGTTTTTAGATTAAAATTAGTTCAATATAATATTTGTTGTAATTTTGATTAGAAACAATATTCAATTCAGAATAGAATTGGTTATTTTAAACTTTAAACCTTAGATTCTAATATATTCTTGTATATTTTTGGTAAAATTTAAATTTTTAAGAGCATAATTATTACATTTTTACAGTAGTATTATTAACTAAAACAGTTTCCAATAATTTAAACTGAATTTAAAATTAATAATTAAAATTATTATTATAAATCAAATATGTTACTTTTATAGGAAATTTGTATTATTATTTTTTTGCAATTATATCTAAGTTTCTGATCATGGTGAAATTATACCTAGATACAATTGAATAGATTTTAATTGTCTCAATTTATCCGAAAATTACTTATAATTGCTGTAATTATATACCAGAAGATACGGTAATTCTATTCAATCTTTACACACATTCTCTTCTAAACTTGAAATAAGAAAAATTCAGTTGAGTTGACGTTTTTCACACATTTCTCTCTATTTTTGAATTTGAGCTAATTTTAAGCGAAGGTTTAGTACTGTTTAGTACTGTTTATGAATTTTTGATTATTGATTCGCGTATTTGTTGTCATGAATTGGAGTCTTGTTTTCTAAACTGAATTCTGAATTGAGTCAAATATATATTTTTGTGTAAATAATAATTTATATTTGAATTTTCGAAGGATTTTGTATAATTAGAATTTAGTGAGAAAAGTCTGAGCCGTATGTGTAGTGCTGTTACAGTTAGTCAGTCAGTCAATCAGTCAGTTCTGAATTGGATTTTTGTTGTTATCTTCAGTAAAGCTAAAATGTTTATAGTTTTGGTTAAATATACGAATTATACTTTAGTTGCTATCAGTCCTCTTATAATCGCAGGTATTTTGAGCTTATTTTTTCCAACCCTATCACAAATTGCTGTCTTTTTTGTTGAACTTTTGTGTTTGCTTTCAATCATTGCTTAATTGAGTCAAACATTTTGAGATAAAATTATTAATTTGAAGATATTATTGGATTTTTCTTCTTTTTTATACTTATTTTATATGAATCTATTGGACTATTTAGTTGTTGTGCAGAGAGTAGTGGAAAAATATAAGATTTTTTATAAATACTTTATTTTTCACGATTTGTAATAAAAGCTAAAGTCAAGTAACACATAAAATAATTTGTAATATAAGGGTATTATAACATCACTATTGGCTTATATTTATTGGTTATAGTTGTGGCCTTCGAATCAGTTAAATATTTAAGCCATTAGTTAAGAAAAAACAAATTATTTTTAACATTTGTGTTGATCGAATCGCTTCTGTATTTCGGTTCAAAACAAATGTTCGGTTTCTAGTTCTCTATTATATTGATTGCCAAATAAATATTCGCCAAATTTTCACTTTCTTTATGATAAAGCATTTAAAAAATTTGCCAATTATTCGAAATATTATATAATATTATATCATAGCTATAAATACAGTACATACTATATATAGAGCTTATATTTGAATATAAAGAGCTATCTTCTCGAAACAGTAATTGTCTTTAATTGAGTTCTAATGTTAGTTCCAAAAGTCATTTACTTATAATTTGTTCAATTAATTTGTGAGTTTTGCTCAAATCATATTTGCTTTTAAATAATCATTACATGATTTGGGCATTAATTGTGTTTTTCTGAATATATTCTTAATAACAGTCAAATATATTGATATAACTGTTTATAAATTATTAAATTTAACCTTTTTTTAGATCTATTGTTCTAATTATACAATTGTATAATTATTAAATCTATGACATAATGAAGACAATATATTTTAAATATATTGTTTCTTTATTATTATATCAAATGATTAATTTTATATTACTATTATATCGTAATATATTGTAATATTAAGTTTATGTTATGTTATGTAAAATATAAATAAATATATATTTAAAGATTAAAGATATTAAAAAAAGCAAAGCTTTTATTTTGTATTATTATTATTTGTTTATAATAATATTAATTTATAATATTAACTCTAATTTTTAATTTATTTTACTACATTTTGAACTATGTTTTATTTTATAAATTGAGTAAAATTTTATAATAGCTTTTGGTATAAAAAAAGCAAAAATATTAGAAATTAAAAAAATGCTTAAAAATGAAATTAGAAAAAATTATTCTCTTAAAACAGTGAAAGACAGATATGCGATGTCTTTCCGCAAATTACTTAAAGAGTAATTCGTATTTGAATTGACTTTA
>JAQFXP010003302.1:0-12855 GCA_034693685.1 Belba bartosi | reverse complement strand
CAAGAAAAAATTAAGTTTTATTATGTACAGATAGAGATTCATTTCTAATAACAATTAAATTTGACATTTTTTATTTATAAGGAAAATAATAAGCTTTTTTTGCCTTGGTTTAGTAATTTTTGAGAATATCAATGTACTTTTTGTTTATTAGCAACGGGAGTTTGGGTATGATAAAATATATTAACTATTAAGACCATTTCTTTTTATTTGCAATGGGATAGTAATTGATGTAGCTACCGGTATAATTTATGTTTAATAGCACTGGGATTTTGGGTATAGTTAAATTGGTCATTGGTAACATTACTGGTATAATTTTTGCTTATTAGCAATTCAATTTTGGGTATGATAAAATATATTAACTATTAATACAATTTTTTTATTTGCAATGGGATATTGATTAGTGTAGTTACCAGTATGATTTATCTTTATTTACATTTAAATATTTTAATTTAAAATCAATTTTAAAAAAACACGAAAATAAATAAGTAAATAAAAAAGAAAGTAAAATTCGTAAAATTTAGAAAGAAGTAAGAAACAGAAAATAATTATTAAGTGAGTAAATGTAAAAGAATATGTCCCTATGTGTATATCTACCGGGGTAAAACTATTAATTTTTGAAATTTTTTATAAAAAGCTATCTGTGCCGACCTATTTGGGTGACCTCCCGGTGCTGTTTGACAAATCTAACTGGGTAGATAACGAATGACCGAACCAGCCTCCCTGGGCGCACCCTTTTGTCTAACAGTGCTTAAAATCATATTGCGCTTTTATATAAATAGTAAAAAATATTATTTAATAAACTATTTATTCATAAATGTCTTATTTTTAATCATTTGTTGATTCAAATATTTTAAAAACAATTGTTATAACTTTTAGAATTCTTTTCGGTTGTTTATTAATAAAGAGTTATTCAAATTTTACAAATTATATGTTTCAATGCAAATGTCTTTTGTGTATGAATTAGAAAATGTATAAAAGAGTTGAAAAAATACAATTACAGTAATATGAGTAAAACAAATTACAAATTTCGGATAACTTTCGGATTTTCGGATATTTTGGATACATTTATCAGATCCGATTCGATCCGACTTTTTTATTGAAGAGATCTGATCCGAACGAATCCGAAATTTTGTGTGTCAAATCCGATCCGATACGATTTGGGTCTCTAGGCTAATGGTTAAATACATAGCTTAAAATCAGGGGTTGTGAAGGGGAAGGATCATCCAAAAATCCACTCCTGATTTTGAAAATTGGCATTTATCCCCCCCCCTTTAGCATTTGATCCAAGAAAAAATACCCCCCCTTGAGGTTTTGCCGGCCGCCTTCGGCGGCCGGCAAATTTTTTGAATTTTTTGCCCAAAATTAGAAAATTTTCCCTAAATTGGTGCTAAATCTGGTTTAAATCCAGTTAAATTAACTAAATTTAGTTTAAATCCAGTTAAATTAGGAAAAATTTCATCACAAATATATAGGTTTTTTGAGCGTTTTTGGAAAAATCCCCCCCCTGATCCCCCCCTAGGTTTTTGGCCAAAATTTTGAGAAAAATCCCCACCCTGATCCCCTCCTGGATCGGCCGATATTCACAAGCCCTGCTTAAAATATAAATAAATTAACTTGAAATTTGATAAATGTATGCTAGGCTTTTGACAATTTATCAAAAATTTAGAAGGTAGGCTGATTTAGAAAGAAACAAGGGAGAATTTTTCCATAAATTTGGTCAAAAACTTAAAGAGTATTAGGGGAGAGATTTTTTTATAAACTCTCAAAACCCATATATTTATAATAAAATTTTGCCTAATTCAACTTGATTTAAATCGAGTTTTGCACCAATTTAGGGTTAATTTCTAAATTTTGGTAACGAATCCAAAAGATTGTCTTTGGCGTTCGGCAAAAAGTTGAGGGAGTACCATTTTACGAGTATAATCTGAAGTATATGGCATAAGTGACTATTTAAAATAGATTGAGGAGAAATTACAGGAGAAATTTTATCAAAAACTTTAAAAACCTCCATATATTTATAATAAAATCTTACTTAATTTAACTTAATTTAAAATAGATTTAAGCTAAATTTAGCAAATTTAACTGGAATTAAACCGGATTTTGCAACAATTAAAAAATATTTCTTAATTTTAGTTAATAAATTAGCAAAAGTCGGGGGGGGGGGGTGAAGTACCTTTTCGCGTACTAAATGCTAAGGAAGATTAATAAATGCCAATTTTTAAAATAAAGAAAATTTTTGGCCAATGTGATGTAAATCAGATATTGAAAAGTTATTTACGCCTAAATTGTGCATAAAATATACAGCCTTTTTCAAAATTAACTTTATTGGTTTTTGATTTTTAATTTAATATTTTTTGGGCATTATATTAAATTAAAATTATTACAACTATGGAATTTTATTAAGAATCGATTATAAAAATATTTTTGAAAAATATTGGCATGTTAGTTTTAAAAAATTAAATTGTGTTTTGAGTTAACTAGCAAAATTTGAAAAAATTTGAAATATACAAATTATTAATTGTTAAAAATAATTTTTGACATTTATATTTAAATCTAAGTATAAATAATTAAAAACATTTTATTAAAAATTTAATTAATAATAATTTTAGTTCACAAAAATGGTTTTATCACTAATCAGTTTTAAAATATATATTAAAATTGATATAGTTAAAATTAAACTAGATAATTATTAAATTCCATTTATTTAATTTTCAGAGCATTTTCGAGTTTCACTAAATCAGAGCTTAATTCCCAAAGTTTTTCCGCACTTTTTCTATCAATTGCTTTATCGGTCATATTTTCGACGCGTTTGCAATTACTTAAAATAATTAATTCAAAAAAATTAGATTTACATAAATTTAGATAAGACTTGACACTCACTCGTAATAAAAACCGGATTCAGAGTCGAGACTCTCTTCAAGAGCACAAAATAGTGTCGTTTGAGTTCCCAATTCAACCGAAATAGAAAAAAATTTTATTAAAATCATAAAAACATTTTCAAACGGTAAATGTCGGCCCAAATCACTGTTTATAATCCCCGGGTGAAGGCTATATGTGTTGATATTATTAATTCGATTTAATTTTCGATTTAATTCATTAGTAAATAGAATATTTGCTAATTTGCTTTGACTGTAGGCCTGCACTGGGCTGTAGACACCGTTCCGGAGGTTTATATTCGAAAAATGGATTTTTCCCAATAAATGAGCTATTGATGAGACGGTAATAATTCGAGCTTTCGGTGATTTCTTTAATAACTTTATAAGAGATAACGTTAACAGAAAATGACCTAAAATTTATGATTTAAGTTAAAAAACAAACATTTATTCAAAATGTATCAGCTATAGCGGCAAATATTAATATTCTCATTTTTTTATTCAACAGTTATTTAAAATTATTTAAAACTTTATTTTCAAAATTTCTAGTAAGCCATTTTATTAGTTCATTTAAGTAGTCTTTATAATATAAATATAGATTTTATTTTTTGATTCTAACATTTTTAAATTTTAATTTAACTTTAATCTCTCAAAAGTAGCATTTAAATTTTTTGCCATTTTTTTAAAAAGTAGATGAGTTAGAATAAAGTTTTCTCCATAAATTTAAAGCATTAGCAATTTTACAAAAAAATTGCATTGGTGAAAAATTTTCAAACTATACAGTTACTTTTTTTATATGCAAAATAATTAATTTCTAGTTTACACGTTAATAATATTTTTAATAAAACTTTCCGCTATAGCTAATACTTAAATAGTAATAAAATTGAGTGCAAAGTGCAAACCCAAGTGATTAGTCCCGAATTGCATTTCGAACCCGTCTTCGGTCGTCCATTCGGGACACATCATAATTCCCGCACTATTTATAAGAATATCTATTTTCGACTCTTGTTCTGCAACTGATTTAGCAAATTGTCGAACGGATGTGAGAGAAGACAAGTCGAGTCGAAGTACACATATGTCTGCGTTTTGGTTAGAAGTTCTAATGTCTTGAACAGCGGTTTCGGCTTTTTCTAAATCACGGCATCCGATGATTATCTGTAAAAATTAATTTTATAAATAATTTTTCAAATGTTTAATTTAATTTATAATTTATTTTTAATATAACATGGTGGGAATTTATATATTTTAATTAGTTAAAAACTAATAAACTTAACATATATGCGTTAAAAATTAATTTATAATCAAAAATTTTTCGTATTTACAAACCTTAGCGCCTCTTATAGACAACTGTAAAGCTGTTTGTTTACCGATACCAGTGTTGGCACCCGTTATCACCACAACCTTTCCTTCCATTCGGCGCTTGCCTTCAAATCTCTTTCTCATTCCAAACGCATTTTTAAAAATCTCTGTTAATATACTAATTATAATCCAGAAATACATTTTAACTAAATGCAACAAGTCCATTTTGGAAATATAAAAATTTCTCAATTAAACTTTTTAGTTTAAATACAACAGATAAAATAAATATAGCAAATAAATGCTTACTATTATAGATGTATTTAATTTTTAATAAATAATTCAGAATTTTCTTTAAACTTAACAATAAATAATATGCGCGGCATAACCATTAAGTACTTAGTTAAGGTTGACTGATTCACAGATTAATTAATTTAGTGATTATTTTGCTGTTAAAGGAAATATTGAATATATTAATATATATATATAGAAATAGTAAGCAGTCAATTTATTTTAACATTTTAATTTAAACAAATTTAAATAAAATTATTAAAAATTTAAATTCGTAAATGCATATAAATTTGAGCCTCAGTTATTGCAATTTATATTTAAATATATAAATATTAGATCTCGGGAGTCAGGAATTCCTATTCCGACTCGAGATTGTAACTTCCGATCCCGACAGAAATTATGGGAATTATGGTTGAGTTCCGCATTTGAATATTTATAAAAATAATATTAATTTTTTATTAAAATATTTTTAATTAATGGTATAAAAAGTCAAATTTTAATACAAAACTGTCAATAGTTTTATTCAGGCATTAAATATTAATATATTCTTGAAACAAGTGTTGAAATAATCTTATAAAATCTTGTTTCAAATAGAACAAATTATAAGTAAATTTAAATTTAAACCAACTTTTTTATAGTATATAGCAGAAATTGAGAAGTATCTCCTTGATTATAAAAATTGACAGTTATCCCAACTGGAAATTGGCTCGCAACAAGGTATCCCATGATTTGCCGATTGTAAAAGCGTTCGACAAATTTTTAGCGTTTTTGTAGCAAAAATTAGTAAATTATTTTTAAATTGTTGCGACATTCTATTTAACAAAATGTATACTTTCTTTAGCTGTTCGGGTGGTTTAGTTGGGATTATATTCTTAATTAATCGCTCGAATGTCATATCGAAGGCTATACTCTCTTCGCTCTTAATTGTGTTATTATTGTTATTTTCAATCATTTTTAAATTATTGACTTAAAGTGTCGCTGAAATTAAACTAAATTAAAAATATATTCAAAAAATACATAAATTAATTTATATTTTATGCAGTTTTAGTTTGCATACAAACTTTAATATAATTTATTTTAAACGGAAAAATTTTAATATTAACTAATTTTAAAATAAAAACCTAATTATCTTGTAAATGAAAAATACGTTCGAGTGATCTACTCATCAATTAATTCAATAATTATTTTGTTTTTTAAGGAAAAGTTTATAGAAATTCAATTTTTTAGAAATAGAAAGTAATTAGTTTTTATTTAAACAAATTTATTTAACAAATATTTTTGAAAATAATTATACAATTATAATATATTGTACCAACACAAATTTTTGTTTGCAAAATTCTTAGTGTTTTCAAATTTTTATATTTTTAGAAATATCTAGGTGAAAAACTTTCTAATAATATTTCGAGTAAAATTTCTTAAGAGAAACTTTACAAATAATTAAATAAATAAACATTTTAATTGTGTTAAAAATATATAATTACATTTTAAAATATCAATTTTATTTAGCAAAGTAGAAAATTAATTTTATTTGTACTTTTCCATTTATAATTTATTTTATTTTATTTTAGTAATAATAATAAAGTGATAATACTGTAGACATAAATCGGTAGTCAAACATAATTTTATTAACACTTATAATAATTTTAACAAGTTACATTTAAGACATAGTGTGCACACAAATACAGTGGTAACGGACTACTCAATTGTAGTTTACAATACATATTATTTTATATACATTTTAATTATTTATTACATAAGAATGTTGCTAGCATAGTTTATAAACATTAACAGGAAACATTAAAATATTTAAGTAATGTAACATAATAACTGATATTTAAAACATGCAAACATTTTAATGTCTACAAGATTCCCCTTTTTCATAAAATTTTTAGCTTGCTAAAAATTTATAAATTACAATTGTATTAGTAAAACATCTAATTGTAAAATTTACAAATATTTACGCTTTTATTACAAAATAGTTCAGTGTTTTACAATAAAATTTAAATTGTCAATAATGCTAAAATAAATTTTTAAAAATTATATAAAATAAATTTGCAAAACTTTACTTCAAAAACATAATCATCAAATAACCACATAATTACTTCTTTAATTTTCCAACATTTGCCCAAACTCATTATCAATGTAATCTGTATCTATTTAAATTTTATCTCCGTACTTGCTTTATTGCGGAGTAATTCTTAATTTATTCCCATAATTATTTTAACACTGTAAATTTATAATAAATACCTATTAGACTCAGTGGATGACATTCAAGCAAATGTTCTACTTTAAAAAAAATAACTATTATGACTCGACAAATATAAATTAATATGTTAAGTTTTCATACAAATGCAAAAAAGTGAAGTTTGATTATTTTACAATGGTCAATTTATTAATTGTCACAAAAAATTATACCTAAATTAGCTTAGCAGTTTTCATTTTTAATGCAGCTATAAATCTTTATTTATTGTATAATTTACCCAGTTTAATCTGCTAAAATCCACAATCATCAATCCACCAAAATGACCATGTTTATATGCCAGTACTTTTATCTCTTCCCCGCATTGAAAAAATTTGCATCAAGCAAATTATATTAATTTATTAATGTAGTTTCGTCAAATTTTTTCTTATAATTCTTGCAAGTTACAACGGAAACCAAAATCGAAAAGTTTACCATTGAAGATTTACGTTAATTTTGCCATAACCAGGTCCAAATGATACTAAATAAATTATCTCACCAACGGTTAATGCACCATTTTGTAGACATGAATCGGTAGTCAAACATAATTTTATTAACACTTATAATAATTTTAACAAGTTACATTTAAGACATAGTGTGCACACAAATACAGTGGTAACTGACTACTCAATTGTAGTTTACAATACATATCATTTTATATACATTTTAATTATTCATTACATAAGAATGTTGCTAGCATAGTTTATAAGCATTAACAGGAAACATTAAAATATTTAAGTAATGTAACATAATAACTGATATTTAAAGCATGCAAACATTTCAATGTCTACAATACTATACGCCAGTAGTTTTTAATTATAAAAGTTAAAAGTGTTTGTTAATTTTTTTACTGTTTTTTAAAACATACAAAAACATTATGCAAAAATTATTATTCTAACTTTAATATTTTAAAAGTTATGCACATTAAAAATATAGAATCTTTTTACAGTTTATGAATTTCAAACTTAATTGACAGACAAACTAAATGAGACATTTTAATTATTTTTTTATTAACACATACATATATTAATGCTAAGTTAATAATTGAATAAAATCCTTATAGAAACAATTTTTTTGTAATAGGAAATAATGTTTAAAATATATAAACATAATTTTCGTCTTTTTAGCAAAACGATTACAGACTTTTGTTTAATCTATATAATAATACTTATAATATGTAATTATATAGATTAAACAAAAGTAGGTAATAATAATTTTTGCATATTTTCTTATCAAATCATATGCTTTTATTATGATTAAAATTGTTTTTAAAATAAGAAACTTTATCAAACTACAGACAACTCCAAACTACAATTTAATTTTATAAATTAATATTTATAAAAATTAAGAATTTTAATTTAGAATAAAATTGATATTTTCTTTATCAAATAAGTTTTAAAATTCTATTTTAATAAATCTAAGTTACAACTATCACTGTACTCTTTACTAAAATTTTAAACTATCAATAAAATTTTAACTCAGTTTTGGTATTTAATGTTAGATTTAATGCAATATTTGTTGGCAATATATTGAAGAGAAAAATTATTTAACATAAATTTTGTTAATTTTAAAATTTATATTAAATAACTCTTTAGAATTAGTGATAATTAATTAATAAGTTTATTTTAATTTAAATCTTAAAATTTTCAGTCCTCACAAAACCTATAAAAAAAAGTTATATGATATTAAATAATAATTATATGCAGTTACTGGTGTGTAGGGATGCATTCCAAAATGGCGGACACTGCACAACAGTACGAGCCTATTTTTAAGACGTACTTTATGGAGGGGTTTTTTACCATAGATCCCTATGTTAAATTGAGACGTACTTTAGGTCAAGATTAGCCTGGCAACCAAAATGGCGGCCAAGATGGCGGCGGAGTCAATCCACCCGGTCCACCCGGTCCACCCGGTGTCCACCCGGCCAACTCGCACTACAGTACGAGGGTGTTTTTCGAACCGGTGATGGCCAGCAGCTAGTGACCAAATTCTACCTTCGGTAATTTTTTTTAATTTTCCAATTTTGTTGCATTACAGTGCAAGGGTGTTTTCCAAAACGGTGATGGCCAGCGGCCAGTGACCAGATTTTACCGTCGGTAATTTTTTTAAATTTTCCAATTTTGTTGCACTACATTGTAAGGGTGTTTTTCGAACCGGTGATAACCAGCGGCCACTGACCAAATTTTACCGTCGGTAAATTTTTTTTTAATTTTTCAATTTTGATGCACTACAGTTTGAGTGTTTTTTCCGAACCGGTGGTGGTCACTTGCCACTGACCAGATTTTACCGTAAGTAAATTTTTTTTTTAATTTTAATATTTGTTGCACTACAGTACGAGGGTGTTTAACGAGCAGAAATTTTTGGCCAATATTTCCCAGAACTTTTCGATTTTTCCCGAATTTGTTTAATTTTAGCATTTTGCTGCACTACAGTCGAGTAGCCTATTTGACCTCTGGTAAACTTTGACAATTTAAAACCCGTTTTTGAATTATCTCTATTGAACTTTAAAGCAATAACAGAATTTTAAATAAACTCCATCTATTGCTTAAACTAATTATAATGTTTTTTATACTGGGCAATTGTTAAATGTGACGGTGTTAATTCCATATTGGTTTAGAATTTTATTGTATTGTTTAAAGCCGGCTATTAAACATAATTTAAATTAGGCTTTTTATAGTATTATAGTTAAAATTTATTCCGTTTAAAATCCGCTGTATTTAACAAATTACAAATAATATACTTAAACTAATAAACTCTAAGACAAATAAATTTATACTAAAATATTACAATATAATAACAAAATACATTATCTTAATATTAATATTAATAGACTCAAAGCAAAACATATAAAATTAATACAAATTTAACACAAGTTTTTGCTGTGTCTACAATACTTAGAAATTTTACAAAGTTTTTTGGCGCAAAATTTTAATGCACTGTTTAAAGCCGGCTATTACGCAATACTTAATTTACAGTTTTAATAGATTTATAAAATTCAATTATTAAAACCAACTATTACGCAATACTTAGTATTTAAATTACCATAATTTGATATATTAAACACAAGATGTTTTAAATCAGCTGTTCCGCAATACTGTATTTTTAATACGAAAATATTAATAATTAGTAAATAAAAATTATATACAGTAATTACTCTATCAGAATAACAGCAAAAACACATAATGTATTAGAATTAGTGCAAATATTATAAAAATTAAGTAATTTTAAGTCACAGTATTGAGGTTTTACTGTATTTTCTAAAGAATCTGTGCCAATGTGCGCTATCAGTCACTTGATTGACATTTCTTAAAATTTTAACTGATTATCAGCAATTATTATCTATGAAATGCGAGATTCCTAGATTTTTGACAGCTTAACTCCAAGGGCCTACGTGCAAAAAGCCAGGTGTTGAAAAAACCCAGTTTTCAAAGCAGTGCTGGTTTTTCCAACATTTCGACCAATTAGAGCGCAGAGCAAATTTGCCGTTACTGCATTGCTGCTCTCTGATTGGCTGAGCGCATCAAGCATTTTGAGAAAATTACTATAAAAGGACTGGATTTTAGTATATATGTCAGTAGTTTACTAGTGCTTAAACTCTGTTAAATTTTCTATTAAATTGAGCTATTATTACAATAAATCTCTTTAACGTTAATTTTATTGTAAATTTTATTGAAAAATTTATTTCAAAATTATTTTTATTTGTGAATTTATCAATATGTTGAAACGATCCGCTCAACCAACCAACTCTCCAGTAAAGCGCCAACGACGTGAAGTTATTTGTAATATAGATCTGATTAAATGCCATTTTGCTTAATTTGAGTAAATAATTTTAAAAGACTATAGTCCCGAATAATAGTTATCGCGGGTTTATGTAAAAGTAGATTTGGATAATCTTAGGGCATTTATTGAGTTTTAAACATAATTTGAGTAAATAGAGCAATCTTTAGTCCCGAATAATAGTTATTGCAAATTTATTTGTATAATCTTAGGGCACTTATTGAGTTTGAGCTTAATTTGAGTAAATTATTTCGAAACTATAGTCCTGAATAATAGTAATCGCGAATTTATTCGGATAATCTTAGGGCACTTATTATGCTAAAACGGTAATCAACATTCGGCAACAAATTACTGGTATTATTTGTATTTTATTGTTTTTTTAATATCTTTTTCTATTTTCAGTCACCGATCTGTTCCACGAAGCCGAGTTAAAACTGCCAATTTCTACGTCGTATTCGCAAATCATTGATATTGTTAATGCAAAATCGACAGAGATGTCATTGAATAAGTGGATTGATACGGCATTTACCGTTGTTAACAACCGTGTAAATAAAGAACCAATGGTGTGTGTGCCAGAAGAGGAACCAGTTTTGGAAACGACCAACAAGAAAATGGTTGTCAACAAAAGTGAGAACAACGTGGAAGAGAAGCAATCATCTATATTGGATATAGCCAATCAGACTGGAAAGGGAAAACCTGTTGGTAATTATAATATTTATTGTATATATTAAATTAATATTTACATTTTATTAATTTAAGTTTAATTTTATAAATTTTCAATTGAAATTTGATTATGAAGAATTTAAGGTGAATACGAATGGAAAATTTCACAGAACATCACATCACACTGCTATTAAAATTAAGCATAATCTGGCGGGATTTAGCGGCAATTTGATTGATTTAAATAAAGAAATCAGCAATGCTTATGAAAACTTGGTTCAACCAGTTTTCTCTAAATATTCTCCTAACAATACATATGGAATAACGCTTGAAAATCCTATGTTGGCAAATCCAATATGGATCGGTAAGTTTAAATTTTTTTTAATTAAAACTTAATATCATATTTTAACAAATATTTTTTTATTAGGACGAAAGGCAATAAAAGATTTTGATAACGAAAAGTTTTTGTTTGAAATTAATAAAGTCTTTCAATCAAACGGACAACTATTTCTTAATGGTGAATTCATAGTCACAATTGCAATTATGAGTGGATTATACGAAAACAATAAACCACCCCCGGAGACAGCAAAACAGCAATTGAGCGTTATTACCGGCAAAGAAATGGAAAGTCCTGTAATATATAAAAATTTGAAAACAAATAAACAAATGGAAAAACGATGTGTCATTACCGTTAAAAACGATGGTATGTACTAAAAAATGAATTATTTATAACTAAAATTTATTAATTTTTAATTATTTTACAGGATATAATTTCGGATATATTGCAATATGGATTGTAATGCAATACCACGAGCATAAAATATATGAGCGAGACATTCGTAATCCGCCATATCAAGGCATTTGGAAATCAATTTGTGCTATTAGTCAATATTCTAATAATACACAAATAAATGGAGCTAAAGATTTGTGCACAAAAGCAGGAATTAAGTGGAGAACTCCATTGGATTTTAACAACTACAAAATTATTCAAAGATATTTGTTAACTCAAGAATATCAATTGATTGTCATCAACAAAGAGCGCAAAGGAATTGTATTTGAAGGACCAATAGCGGATAATCAGATATTTATTGAATGATTTAATGACAATAACGGTAGCCATTATAACTTTATTAAATATATTAATTAATATTTTAATTTCAAACAATTAAATAATCTATAATTATTTATTAAAAAATGTAATCCTTTTAAATTTTTAATAAAATATTATAAAATTAATAAAATGTATTAAAATTAATTTTAAAAAATAAAAAACACATATGACAGTATACATTGATATACACAGATATCGTATACATATTGTGTCCTTTAAGACATAATTTCTTAATATAACCAGTTATCATATACAGAAATTATGTCTATTTGGTTCGAAAGTGTTCAAAAACACACATGTCAATAGGCATCTGTGTGTTTATATTGTTCGAATGTGTTTGAAAATTATGTTTATTAGGACATAATTTATTAATATACACAGCTATCATATACAGAAATTATGTCTATTTGGTTCGAAAGTGTTTGAAAATTATGTCTATTAGGGCATATTTTCTTAATATACACAGCTATCATATACAGAAATTACGGTCGCATTGATTTGATCGACACGGAGTTTATCGACACGGAGTTGATCGACACGGAGTTGATCGACACAACACTGATCGATACGGAGTTTATCGACACGGAGTTGATCGACACTTGACTTTA
>JAQFXP010003301.1:0-12857 GCA_034693685.1 Belba bartosi | reverse complement strand
ATTTAAAAAATACAAAAAATCTCGTGGACACACTTTGAAACCAAGTTTAAAAACTTTCTTATTCTTAGTAGATTGTTTTTAAAAAAATTTACGCGAAAATAAGTGGGGGACGGGGGTTAAATTAATTTTTGAAAATTGGAATTTTGACCAAATTCCCATTGAAGTCAGAACTTTGATATTGAATAACTCGAAAAATAAAAATTTTTTAAATATGGTTCCAATGGCAAAAAGGTGTCTTTTAATGAGATCTATAATACTAGAGTAATTAATCCCGCCGGAAAAATATGGTTAAAACTCCTTTCTGTATCGTTTTGAATTACAGCTTCTGCACATTAAGTTATTTTTGAAAAACTATATTTTACTATATTTCAACTATTTTCTAATTTTATTATAGAAACGTTGCTACTGTTAATACATTTTTACACTATAAAAACAATATAATTTTTTTTTAATTTAGTTAGTATTTCGTGAGTTAATATACTTGGTATATTTTTAAATAAAAAATTTTAACAAGACTGAACAGTATGATCTTAATACATATCGAGAGTATACTTGTTAAATTCCATTTGCTAGGTTTTCAAACCAATGCTATATACTTTTAGTCCAACCAAATCTACAGTCAAATCAACACTTTATTTTTTTGTATCACACCCTTGGGCTTTCGCCCTGCACAACCGGGGATTTCATCCCAGTTAGGGATCATCACATTACTATGAGGTATGGTAACGAAGATAGTGTTACAGTTTGAGAGCACACACCTGAACGCTTTAATATACTTAGTTTGTGGCTAAACCGCTTGCACACTACCAATAAACGGCTCTTGGTAACCAGCTCGTTGTCGTCTTGCCCCCTATAAGACCTATCAAACTCAGAAAGAATGATTAGTTCAAGCAGGGTTTGAAACAGGGATTGAGAAAATCGGCCGATCCAGGGGGAATCAGGGTGGGGATATTTCCCAAAATTTTGGCCAAAAACCTGGGGGGATCAGGAAAGGGATTTTTCCAAAAACGCTCAAAAAACCTATATATTTGTGATAAAATTTTACTTAATTTAATTGGATTTAAACTGGATTTAAACTAAATTTAGTTAATTTAACTGGATTTAAACCGGATTTAGCACCAATTTAGGGGGTACCTTCTCTCGGACCAAATACTAGGGGGGGATAAATGCCAATTTTCAAAATCAGAGGGAATTTTTGGCTGATCCCCCCCCTTCACAATGCCTGGTTTGAAACCACTACCAGTTGCCTACGCTAGAAGTAAGCACAGCATGGCGCCTATAGCCACTGCGCCACTCTGCCTGCCTTTGATAAGATTTATAGTACCCAAAGACTTAAATTGATTTTAATATTTTTGAATTAATATAATATCAGTCAATAAGTCATCCAATGCATGCACAGACTCTGATGATGAGTGTCAAACAAAAACCAGACAATTAGTGGTGTTTTTGCAATATTTGATAAATAAATTTTATATTGTTTTTTCTTTAAAAATAAAAATTTGCTTAACTGCTTAAATATTTTTAAAAATATTTTAATTTTATTTTTGTGCAATTATATACTAAAAACATAATATTAATAACATTCTAATATTTAATTATTTAATTAATTTAAATTTTAAAAATATTATTACTAAGAAAACAAATTTTGTTTTGAAATAATTTCTAAAGTGTTGTAACAAAAATGTAATAAAGCTTTTGAATGTGTTTTATCATTTTTAGAATTGATAAAAATTTTAAAAAGATTTTAGATTTTGATAAATTAACAAATATTTTATCAAACTTATAGAAATAAGATTTATTAGGTTTTAGTTTAATGGATTCTTAAAATATAACTTGAGTTTTGATGTCGAAAATTATAATTATATACATAAAAAATTACACCAAGTAATTAATATCTTTAAAATAGATTAATTTGTAAATAATATACAATCCTTTATTAAGCATCTTTACAAAGATTAAAAATGTATTTTTAAAAATATTCCACTTTTGTTTATATTTGTATTTTTAACTAATTTTTTAAATATTTAATAACCTAAATTGCTGTTATTCTATTATTTGTACATTATAAATTAAATTGTATAGTATATTAAGTAAAACTATACTTTTTATTTATTAGCAAAACTAGATCAAAGCTCTGAGTATTTTTTATTTTTTAATTTACCTGGTTTATTATTTTTAATTATATGATGTATCTATATAAAAATAATTAAAACATTTTTAATATAATAACTAAATAATTTTTTAACATAACAAAATTACTTTAATTATTTTTGTATTTTAAAAAATACAATATTAATTGTGTATTAAATAAATATAATTGCGCTTGCAGATATTCAATAATCATTGAATCCCAATTTAAGTTTTAAAAAGTTAAAATTCTTATTATAATTTGTGTAGAATTTTTACTAGAGCAAGCTTTTATAAACTGTAATTATAAATCTAGTATAAAAAACGTAAGTAATAAATAAATTGAGAATTCACAATTGGCCAAGAGTGTCAATAATTATAATATATTTATTGTTGATAGTTTATTGCTTATTTATGGTTATGATTTATTTGATTAAAAACATATGTTTTCTTATTTTATAAAAACTGTTTTAAGTTACCAAGTCAACTTTTGACATATGTTTCAAAGATTAATTGCATAAACAAATAAACTGCGTAAAAACAAATAAGTTCAAAGAAAGTGCAGAATAAATGCATAATATGATATATGTTTTAAGCAAAGATCGAGAAGGTCGGCCGATCCATGGGGGGATCAGGGGAGTTAGTTTTCTCAAAATTTTAACCAAAAATCTAGGGGGGGATCAGGGAGGGGATTTTTTTTAAACTCTCAAAAAACCTATATATTTATGATGTAAATTTGCCTAATTTTACTGGATTTAAACCGGATTTAGCACCAATTTAGGGAAAACCTTGAGGGGGTACCTTTTCCCTGACCAAATGCTAGGAGGGGGGGATAAATCCAAATTTTCAAAATTGGGGGGATTTTTGCCTGATCCCCCCTTCTCAATCTCTGATTTTAAGTTAAATATAATAAACCTTTCATTACGAACACCCGGTTATAGCAAAAATAGCTTATGAGTAGTTAAAGTATTGTATAAAACAAAACTTTTCTGGGCCACAGACCTATCCTTAGAACATTAAATTTGTTTTTAGCTTGCACAGATTGTCAATACGCTTATTTATAAAATTTGTTAGAAATTTAAGGAAATAAAGCAAGATAGTATATATTTAAATTCAAATTACAATAAAATTCATTAAGTTATGATTTATAAGTACTAAAAGTTCAAAAGTAACAATTAGTTATTTTACTGTGCTTCAAACATACAAAAACAATATAAGTACACTGTCAATTAAGATATTTGTCTTGCTCATGGATTTAAGAAAATTCATTACTATTGTTAAATAAGTTATCTATTTAGGTTTAGCCATAATGGAGGTGTTAAGGGGGTTGTAATGCAAGCAAATGAGATAAAACTAGTATATTTTGAGTTAAATAACAAATATTTTACTGTTAATTTATATTAAAAAATATTGCAATTTTATTAATAAGTATTTTCATATTAATAAACGGTAAACAGCTTGTTATTTGACGCAAGATGTTTTGCTTATATCTTTTTTTGTTGCCAAAGTATTTTTTAGTTAAATTTAGTTATTTTTAATTTGTCAATTTACAATAAAAACTGCAAATATATTAATATTAAATTAACATTACAGTCAGATAAAACTCGCAGCATACTCATTATCTTTAAATTTAAATAATTAAAATATTTATTTTAAATTATAATAAAAAAAAAGTTGAAAAAATAAAAAACATTTTAAAAGTGTTTTTAAACAATGAATTAATATTTGTATAAATTGAGAGAATATTAAAAAATATACTCATTGGCCGTTTAGAAAGATGCAAAAACAGTAAAAACCGTATTTTTGATCAATTTGTTAGAACCAATAGATATAATAAATATAACATTATTGATAACAAATGAGCCCATATTTGGTTGACCACATCGACTGACCGGTCGTTTGGATATTTCCAAAACTTTGTTCATAAAATAGACAAATATTTTTCAATGAAGACATATATTGATGCGAAGACTTTTAAACGAATGCAAACATATCGGACAGAAGTTAAGCCATTTTGAATCATTGAGTAATACTCTTATAGTTATGATAATAGTAGTAACAGTAGCCCACAAGTAGTGGCAATTATATTGAATTAATTGGAAAACTTACAAATACTACAAATAAATTGATTTATACAGTATTTTACATTTATTTAATCAACTTTTTATTGATGACTGAATTACAACTAAATTAGTTTTTATAATTAAAAAAATATATTACCTTACATATTTGTACTAGTACATTTGAGTAAGTTTGGGCTTTATGTACTTATACCCCAGGGTACTTAAAAATGAGAAAAATATAAGTCGTTTATAATAAGAAACATTAAAAATTAAAGTATAAAAAGTTTAAAACTATTCCAAATTAAAATAGAGATTATGTAATTATAGTAACAAATTTTTAATTTAGAAATTTTTGTTTATTATTATTGATTTTGTTTAAAATATTTGTGTATAAATAAAATATATTTGAATTAATTATAATTAAAATTAGTTTTGAAAATAATTTAAATAAATGATTAATAATTAATAATAGTTCAATTAAGATCAGTTAAGAAAATCGTATTCATTAGAGTATAAATCAGAAGTTTTAAAAAAATAAAAAGAATTTAATGGAAACAAAACTAAAATAATGAAAACATTGAATAAAAAGAAGGTATTAATTTTGATTAATTTATAATTTTATTTAATAAAATTATTATATTTTAAAATTTGAAACAATTTGAGTTAATTATTGAAGTTTGGGTTTACCTTGCTTTATAAGTACATGTACATAGAGGGTTTAGATCAACTATAGAAAAATAGCATATTTTATTGATATGTGCATGTACTAATATGTGAGGTAATATGGTATTTACATGAGATTTATATTAATTAATGTTTGCAAAAAATGAAATTAGAGTAGTTTTAGAAATTTTGTAAGTTTAGGATTTTAATGCATTACTTATTTGCAAATAACTGACAGATTTTAAGCAAAAATTTCAAGTTTTAGTAGCTAGGTGCGGATCAGAGTTTGGTTATTTAAGTATGCCAGGTACTTTGTAATTATAGCAGTTTCAAAAATTCTGTTTCAAGTATCAGTTTCAATAGTCAATACTCATACTTCTTCTTATTAACAACCATAAAAAAGATCTATACAATTTATAATTAATATACTCACTTTTTATGTGTTATATGCCATAAATGCCAATTTTTTTTATTAACAACTTACTGAATAAATTTTCTTATAGTCATGCTCTACCAATTTTAAATTAATTAGTTTTATTAACCAACATATCTATTACGTCTAGCATAACGCAAATTAAAAATTTTTAATTTCTTTATTAGTTAACTATTGTAATATTTATTGTTCTTTATTAACAACTTGATTTCACTCTTTTTTGCTATCATTTTTTACTAGTAAACAATTTCTGCAATATATTTTTATTAATAAAAATATTTAATTTTTTTGCTATTAAAGAGTCAAATTTCTTCCGTTGTAAGTAAAGAAATTTAAAAAATTGTTATTAATAAACAACTTTAATTTATTACTTATTGATTTTTTTAATTGAAGAAATCCAATTCTTCTTAACTAAATCCAAATCCAGTTAGTAAACGAGCAAATGGGAAAAGGGGGTTTGGGTGATGATGTAGTCCTCAAACTAAATATATATATTTCTTTAAATCAGTATTAAAGTCTAACTTACAGTTATTCATATTGAGAAAGGGACACGAATTTTGCTATTAATTATACGAATTACGAATTATAGCTTGTATATTTTTAATGATTACTTAATGTTTTTTTTTTAATTTAACTTAAAATAAGTAAAAATATTTTATTTTTAAACTTGAATTTATATAAATTATTTTGACTTAAAACAAAAGTTTAAAATACTAAATAAATTAAATGAAAGTTTTAAATTAAATAATTAATATTTATTTATATACAGTATTGATTATAAAAAAAAATTAAAATAAAAAACTTTTGTAATTTAGACTTAAAAAGTTTAAAAATGATAATAATTATTATTTTATCTAATGTAAAGATAATTTTAAAAATAAAATGTACAAGCGAAACTATTTATAAGTTTGTTTAAATTACAAATTCGTGTCCCTTTCTGAATATGGATTACCTGAGTTGTATGCATCTCATAGTTCAAAAAAGTTAATTAACACTTTATAACAGTGAAAGGCGATTATTAAGAGTTCAAGAGTGTTACTATAGTTATCTTTTTTACTGTTTATTAAGAAATACAAAACAATATATTTGCAAAGACTAGTCTGGCCTATCTCAGGCCTATTCAGATAACATGTTTTTGTATGTTTAATAAACAGTAAAAGAGCTAACTAACAGGGTATTTTGAACTTTACTAATTACCTTTCACTGCTTTATACCATTTGCTAAGCATACAAAAACAATATATCTGGGGGCCACTGCAGATATACTGTTTTTGTATTCTTAGCAAATGGTATAAAGTGTTAATTAACTTTTTTGAACTATGAGATGCATTCAACTCTGATTATTATAAATAATATTTATACATTATACCTTAGATGCATTATATTTACAATAAAAAATAAAATTAAGCTGGCGTAGTTTTTGATATTATATAAATAATAGTAATAACCAGAGTTATTGGATATCGGGAATTCCCTATTTTAAATAGAATGTCTAATTTTCGGGAATTAAAATTTATTAACTCTATGACATATTTCTGATTTAAAATAAATTAATTTAATTTTTCGGATTTTCCCGATTTTGGACTTTATTTTAAATAATTCTCGAATTAGTATATTTTTATGTTTTTTTTATCTGTTTGAGACAAAATTTATGACTAATTGAAATATTATTGTCAATATATTGATCAAAACTGAAATATCTTTAAAATTTAAACTTAAAAATAACCGTAAATAACAAATTAAATAATTGTTTAAAATTATTTTCAGTGAAATGCTACTGTAATGACAGTGTACTTACGATGAAACATTAAAGTTGTTAAAATATTGCATAGGCTAAATTAAACACAGTACCAATATTATAAATTACAAGTTAAAATGAAGAGATAAATATAAGATTATTAATAAAGTAACTTAATCAATTTTATTTTTGAATACAAAAAGTAAACAAATTTGTTGAGTGTACAACACAAATTAAAAGAATAAACTTTTGCTTTTTAAAGTATTTATATTAGCATGATTTAATTTTTTTAATACCGTAAAATCTGGGTTATAAGTCGATCTGGTGTATAAGTCGCATATTATTTATTGACAAAAATTGTAATAATTTTGTTGCATAAGTCACATAATAATGCATTAAATACTGACTCTGATTTTAATTTCGATGGATTCTAATCATAAGAATTTGTTTTAAATAAATTAAAATTAATTTTAAATTTGTTGGAATGTTTTTTAATAAGTCGCAGGCCTATATTTTTAACCTAGATCACTTTTTTTGTTGTATAAGTCGCGACCAATACACCAGATTTTACGGTAACCCAATATTAAAAAACATTTCCCTGATTATCTTAATGTTTAAATTTTTTTGTCAATTTTTTATTTTTAAAGATAAACAAAATTATTAATTTATTTTAAAATTTCAAATATAAAGACTAGTTTTATGCAAAAATTCGAATAATTATTCAGTTTAAATCGTTTATAAACTAATATGCCTTAAAATTGTATACTTAAATATATATTTGACACTTTTTTAAAATAAAAATTGTTACATTAAAAATGTTTTTTAAATTCCCGATTTATTCCCGAATTTTCACGTTTTATCCTCCCAATTACCGACCGATTTTAGTCATTTTAACTCCCGAAAAGTACTAACTCTGGTGATAACAAACTAATAGTTAATTCGCATATCTTGTGTCTTATATAATTTGCTTATTATGAAAATAATATTTGATATGACTGGCATTTGAGCAGATTTTGCAAATTATTTAGTTGAGTTATTGCTAACCAATAGTATTAATAGACTCATCTCATATCAATTTAGTATTTGGGTTTGATATGTCTGACGTTTAGTTCAGAGCCGCTTATTTATTTAGAGTTTAAAAGCGACTATTAGTTTATCTACTGTTTATTAAAAAACAAAAACAGTGTATCTGCAGTACACTAAGACTGACCAAATAAGACATTGCAGATATGCCTTTTATCCATGTTAAATAAACAGTAAAAGTAACAAATATTTTAAACCTTGAATAAATAAGGCGTTATGGTAATAATTAACTGTTATTTTCTTCTTACGAATAATAATAACAGCTTATATGACCAAAGACGGGAACAATTTAAATTTTGCGCTAAAAATATATGCTTTCCTGTAATGCCTGCAATGTTGCCAGGCAATATTAAACAAATAGTCCCAAGTGACCCCAAAAACTTTAAAGCTCCCGTGCCTGTATATGACTAGTATATTTATTAGTGTCAAACGTATGTAAAAAGTATTAATGTAAAGATATTTAGACCGTAGAGCTAAGAAATATCTACCTAAACATTATACTATCAATTTCGCAAGAATTAAAAATTTTACCGTTTTAAAATAAATTCTGATTGGTCGTTGCCACGACCGATTTTTGTAACATCTTTACAATTTTATAAAATAATTTCTCCACATTTTACTTTCATTTCCCCAATTTTTAACTTAGATATTTAGATTCTATATACTGTATAATTAATAATTTATTAAAAAATATTTATTAATATTACCGTAATACCCCACATATAGCAGCATGCCGGTATAAAGTGAGGTTAACCTTATGCCGGTATACCTCGGGATATACCGGCATGCCGGTATAAGCGAGGAAAAAATAAGGTTTTTAACACATGACTTCAACTTTAATTTTAAAATTATTTTTCAATTAAAATGCAATAATATAATTTAAAATTAAAATATAATGTTGTGTAAAGTTTAAAATAAACTAAATTAAATAAGAATTCAAATATTTTATATTAAATGTATTAAAAACATTAAATTATTTAATTTTAAAAAAATTTGTAGAAAACTTTTTAATATTTTAAAATTTAGTTTAAAATTAGACAAAAACTAATCTCAAGCTGCATAAAAATTAATCCAGCTATTAACTTTGTATTTAATTGTTGCAATTATTTGTAAATACTAATTAAACAAATTTTTTATATTAAAAATTTTCCTTGCTTTATGTCCTTAAAACCATTTTAGCAAAAATGGTCATTTTCGCTTATACCGGCATGCCCCTATATGTGGGGTATTACGGTAATTGGAGTGATTAAGGATTTAATATAAAGTGATATTATTTTTATAGGTAAACAACACACTATATTTGTGAATTAGCATAAGCAAGGTACAATTTCAATACGAAAATTATGCTTTTCTTTTCAACAAAGATTTTTGAATTTGTGCAATACTGATTATTACGGTAGTAAGCTTATAAGTTATAGCCATTGAACGGAACTTTCAAGTTTTTGTGGCCACTTTTTTAATATTGCTTAGCAACACAGCAAGATATGTTTTATGTCTTAACTGTATATTCATATCTTCTGTTACTTAAAAAATATTAAGGGATTCCAAAAATTTTTTTATGACATCGATTATAACATCGAATGTTGATGACTAGGCCTGGGCAAAACTCAAGAGTTCAATGTGTTTGTTAGTTTTTTTGCTGTTTGTTTACAAAGACAAAACAAGTTATCTGCAGTGAATCGTGATTCACTTTGCAGATATATTGTTTTTTAATGTTTAATAAATAGTAAATAAAACTAACTTATACTTTAAACTCTTAGGTTTTGCCCAGGCCTATTGATGACAAATAATAAACAAAATTTTGCAATTATTTTGTGTATATTTATAGTAATTTATTTGTAATTAATTTTATGAATTATTAGTGTGCTAAGTAGCAAGGTTTAATTTAAGACAGGAGATGTTTTGAGCGCAAAATTTAAATTGTTTCGTTCTCTGGTTATAGCAGTAAGCTGTAACAGTAGATGAGTATCAATTGCTCTTGCCACTTGTCGACTGAGAGTGGATTATTGTGAGTAGATGTCACTACTCGAAATGTTTAGCACTATTATTTTGTTGATTGTGTTATATAGCACTACTACTGTACGGTTATTTTTGCCAGCTAGGGGCGTCAAGAATCCTACTAGACTTTTTAATCCTTTGATTGAAATGAAAAGACACACATAACGCAAAAAATTTTTAAATGTTAATTACTGTTAATATTATTCATTCCATTTAAATGTAATTTTTTGATAAAACACACGAAACACTTATCAGTCGATAAATTATTAAAAGATATTTTCATTTTTTTATTTACATATTTAAAAAATAATTAAAAGCACAAATATTATTATTATCATTTTTTTTTATTAATATCTATATTATTATTAGGCGTAAAGTTTATGTGCTTAGCAAATTCACGATAAGCTTTGATTGCAAAAGACTATTATTTTCACTTAAAATTAAATTAATTTTATTCAAATTGAAATCAAATAATTATTTTCTTAAATATTTTCTAAACTTAGACAAAGAATTCAAATATTTAATCAAACTTTTGGTTATTTTCCATCAATTTAAACTGATAGCAATATTTCTAACTGTTATCAGTTTAATCCTTTAAACTATTTTTACTTTCTTATAAGAGTCATATCTATATAAAATTTTCTAGAAGCTTAATAGATATGACTTTTATCTGAAACTTGAAATAGTTGAAAGGATTAAACAGATAAAAGTTAGAAATTTTGTTATTATTTTTAGAAATTTTGAAATTTATATATTTTTTTATTTATAATTTGTTTGCTAATTTTTATTTTATTAATGATTGACATATAATTGATGTTTAAACTCCATTGAATAATATTAACAATAATTCACATTACATTTTTTTTATGTTATGTGTGTCTTTTCATTTCAATCTAAGGATTAAAAAGTATAGTAGGATTCTTGAAGCCCCTAGCTGGCAAAAATAACCGTACTACTGGTTCGCTCACTACTATTATTAGGGCCCCGAAAACTATGAAAACATGTTGACTGTAAAAGGTTTATAACGCACAAGGTTTATAAACAAAAATTGGGGGCTTTTATTAAAAATTTTTAATATTTTATTACAAATAAATTGAAATGCAAATTACAAATAATTTTAAAATAGAATTAATTTTATTCAAACTTTAATATAAATTAAAATAAAATATTGTTTTAAAATCGCAATTAAGTTCCAAATAATCAGTATTTTTACATTCAGTTACTTCAGACAAAACACTATTATTTTCACTTAAAATAGATTTAATTTTATTTAAATTTTAATATAAATTAAAATAAAATAAAATACTGATTTTAAATCGCAATTCAGTTCCAAATAATCAGTATTTTTACATTCAATTACTTTAGACAAAACACTATTATTTTCACTTAAAATATGTTTTTAAATCGTATTTAAAATTGAAATAATATATTTGCATTCAATCACAAATCTAAAAATAATACAAAACAAGTAACAAAAACTTAATGTTAATCTAATCACAAGATGTGCAATATGTGTTATCTGATTGTAGGGGTTAATGATTAACCGGTTTGTGGTGCGCTATAAACCTTTTGCAGTCAACATGTTTTCATAGTTTTCGGGGCTCTAACTATTATAGTCGGATGAGGTCGCTATTTAATAAGAATTATATCAATAATACTGTATTGAATCAATTGAATACTATTGATAATCAATTAATTGTTATAAAAACATAGCTATTAATATTAATACTGTACAGACTGTACAGTACATTGTACAATGTACATGCATATTAGCAGATCGGGATAAGAAAACCTTAAACCTTACACATAAGACATGACAACCAAACACAAACATACAAACAGTGAATACATTTGTTATAAACAAAGATGTGCTTTTGCTACAGCCTCTCCATCATTAGTTATAGAAGTTATAGTTAGATTATCTGGTTTATCAGTGATAAATTATCACTAATACTTGTTTTCAGTCACACCTGAGTTCAATATTTTGTGTTTTTATAAGCAATAAGTTTAAGTCCATTAGACTACATTTGTTCATCTTTGTAAATAAACTTTACTTAAAATATTAAAAAATTAAATATTTTAATTTATAACTTATTTTATTTTTAAATTTTATTTACAATTTAAAAACATTTAAAATTAATTTAATTCTTAATGATTACAAAAATAGGCCAGGTAAAAAATATTGAAATAGTAATATTTTATTAATTTTAAAATAATAATTAAAATGTATTAATATTTTTAGTAATTTAAATGTATTTTTGTTATAATAAAAATATTTTAATTGCATTTTAAAATATTTTCCCAAATTTTGTTTTTTGCTATAAAAGTGATATTGTTTTCCCATTACTGATGGTGAGACTGTAGCAAATGCACATCTTTGTTTATAACAAATGTATTCATTGTTTACATGTTTGTGTTTAGTTGTCATGTCTTATGTGTAAGGTTTAAGGTTTTCTTATCCCGATCTGCTAATATTGCCTATTGCCTAACCTGCTGCAGTATCGTTAATGGTTAGTAGGGAGGGCGTCAACTAAGCTTAACTGTCTGGCATGGGATTAACTGCATATATAGAAACAAAATAATACACACACTGTTTAAAAATAATTTAATGTAATTTTTTATTTTTACCAATTAATTAAATTTTTAGACTGTAGTTTTAAATAACAAATAAAATTTAAATGTAAAATTTATTAAAAGATATTATTCATCCCATTCAGTCGTAGTTTTAGTTACAATTTGTTTTAAATTTACAT
>JAQFXP010003300.1:0-12857 GCA_034693685.1 Belba bartosi | reverse complement strand
TGTCGAATATGATAATGTCGAATATGCTAATGCCGAATATGCTAATGCCGAATATGATAATGTCGAATATGCTAATGTCGAATATGATAATATCGAATATGCTAATGTCGAATATGCTAATGTCGAATATGCTAATGTCGAATATGCTAATGTTGAATATACTAATGTAGAATATTCTAATGTCGAATATGCTAATGTCGAATATGCTAATGTCGAATATGCTAATGTCGAATATTTAATTGATTTTATTGATACTGAAAAGATAAGATAAAAAGTTGTTAAAAATATTTTTGTGGCTTTGGCTTCAAAATTAGGATATTTGACATTATCATATTCGAAATTAGCATATTCGACATTAACATATTCGACATTAGCATATTTGACATTAGCATATTCGATATTAGCATATTCGACATTAGCATATCTTGTTATTTTAAATTTATTTTTATAAACCCCGTCCAAAGTCACTCTTTACTACAATAGAGAAAGCATCCAAAAAGCTCCGAAACGCCAAGTCAATTTATAAGTAGCAATGTTAAATTTTATGAAATTTAAAATCCCGGGAAAGTTTCACTGAAATTTGCTCTGAAATATGAAACTTTCAATTTCTTCCAAAATATAAAAATTTATTATATATTTATAATTCTGAATTATATATATCATTTTATTAATTATTCCATCAAATTCTGTATTTTTTTAATTTTATTTCTAGCATTTAAAGAATAATATAATAAAAGAATAACTTTTAATTGACATATTTTTTCTAAATTGTGTACGAGTGAGTATTGCTAATTTATAAATCTAACTTTTATGCGACTAAACCAAGTAAAAGTTTGTTTTATTGCAAAACATTGAATTTCAAAAATAGTAAATATTGATAATTTTATATTTAAAAATTTTAATTAATTGGAAATAATATTTTAATTAAAATATTATTAAAAATAACAAAAACGCAATATATTATAATAATTTATTAATAATTTAAAAGTTTAAAGCAGTTTTTACACTATATTAATTTTAATTTTAGTTATTAACTTTTATTAAATAATTTTAATAAAACTAATTAATAATTATTTAATATTTTAACACTTACTATCAATTTTAATCATATATTTATAAATTAAATTTTGATTTATTTTATTTATTTATTATTTTAAAACAAAAATATTTAATTTAATAAAATTAAAAAATTTGACAATAACTCACAACTTATTTTCGCCAAAGTGAGTTATTTTTAAAGGGTAAACTTTCATCGAAATTTCTTGCAACTTTCACTTGAAAGTTTTGCAAGCTTTTATACTAACAACGCTACTTATAAGTAAACATCTATTTAGTTTAGCAAAAATTGATTAATACAAAAGATATGCAAAATTATATGTACTATAAAAGTGTCTTTTATACTTTTCTCCTAACTCCTATAATTTTTAAATAAATTAAAAATCATTAAAATTGCATTTCTGAAATACATAAATTATATGTTAATTTAACCACAAAAGAGCTTATAAATAAAGTTAATACTTTAATATCAAAATCTATAAAAGTGGTGCTATAAAATAACTATTTTAAATTTTTCAGAAATAAAATTGTAATTAAATAAATTACAGTTAAATTTGAATCGGAAATTACTTTTGGTGTTACCTAATATATCAATAAATAAATCAACATTTTGTAAATTTCCTATTCTTTTGTATTAAAAATTAAAATTTTCAAAAATTTTATTTTCACCTTTTCCAATTTACCAAAAAATTTAAGACATGTTTTACTGAATTTAGTATATGATATAGATTCAAATTTTAATAAATTTTCAAAAATAATTTTGGTGTTTCAGACCCTTTGGTATAAAATAAATCGAATCAGTGATCTGTGGGTTAAAGAATCTTTACTAATCAATCGAAACACAGTTTTATTTCTTTAAGCGCAATTATCACAACCAAAAAAGGTCAATTGTTGCTAAAAACGACATGGTTAGTTGTTATTTTCTTTATTAACGATTATTCTCAAAACTATTGACTCCGACTTTTAATTGTAAAATAAAAAGGAAGACAAAACATATCTACATAATATTTGTTTGTTTTTTATCATTTTTAATTAATCGTTAATCAATATATTGTAATTTATTAATTATAATTCATGAGATTAAAACAAAAATATTATTGATCTTTATTTATACTATAAATTCGCACAGGCGTATTCTTATACAGATGTATTCTTATTACATCTACATATAATACAGGGATTGACAAGGACGATTAACCAAAAATCCCCCTGATTTTGAAAATTGATTTTTATTTCTCTTAATATTTGGTCTGCAAAAAGATGCCTTTCTGGAGTTTTTACTGGCCGCCGAAGGCTTCCGACAAATTTTTTGTCTTAAATTTAAAATATTTTCTAAATTTGTGCTAAATTCGGTTTAACTACAGTTTAAATCTACTTAAATTAGGTAAAATTTCATCATAAATTAATAGGCTTTTTGAGCGTTTTTGGAAAAATCTCATCTCTGATATTTAATTATTTTATGTATTTAAAAGTGAGGATATGATATAATAGTTTGTAACAATATTTTCAAAATAATTATTTTAAAAATTAATTTTAAAAATTAAAGTTTAAAAATTTTAAACTTATAAATTATAAAAAGCGTCGTTTAGGAAGGATGGGGATTTTAGCCGAAATTTCACTAAAATTAGTAAAATCCTTAATCAAATACTATTAATTAAAATAATAACTTTTTATTGAACCCTATTGTATATATTGCATGAAAAAAGTTTTAAATTTTTTTTAATGTTTAAACTCATATTTTTTGTATTGAATTTGTTATAAATTACTTATTAAACTTTTATCTACTTGTTTAACATATGTCTACATATTCAAAATCTAGAGTATTTTCAGAAATATGCTCGAGCTCGGCTCAATCCTTCCCAAACGACGCTTCTAATTTATAATAATTTAAAGGTTTAAAATAGTTTTTATATTACATTGATTTAATATTTAGTTATTTACTAAATTATTTAATAAAACAAATCAATGATTATTTAATATTTTAACAGTTTCTATCAATTTAAATGGTATAATTATAAATTTAATTTTAGTAATTTTAATCAAATAATTTATTTATCTTATTAAAACAAAATATTCAATTTAATAAAATTTAAAAATGCTGGCAATAGATGGCGTTACTTTCGCTAAAGCGAGCTATTTTTGAAAGTGAAACTTTCATTAAGATTTCGTACTACCGTATTTCCGCGCATATTCTTGCATGCCCTTATAAGTGAGTTTGACCATAAATACAAAAAAAACTTTTATGGTGTTAGGGCATGCCCATTTAGAGTGAGGTATACAAAATTTTAGTTAAAATTTTTTATTTATATAATGTGGACATTTTAATTTAGATTATATTTTTATCTATTTGATAGAATAACTATTATTAATAATATAAATTACAAATTAATTAATAGTATTTTAATTGCTTTTGAGTAAAACTAAAATTCAAATAAGAAATTTGTTAATTTATTGTTATTGGCCAACTCTGACTCCTAGAGTCATTACTTTTGAGTCATACTCGAATCAAATATAAGTTAAATACAAATTAGAGTCTATAGCAAATCTAAATTAATTGTTTGAATATTGAATTATATATTATATAACAATTTATTATTAAATTAGAAATTACTTGTGAAATTCAATTAAATTTAAACACACGATGTATGCAAATAAACAACCGTTAATCAGATGACCAAGACTAAAACAAAGTATCAATTTTTAAATAAGGAAACATTTGATTATTAATAAATTGTACTTGTGTTTAAAAAATACAGTAAAATAAGAGGAACAATGTTTTTGTTTTTATTTTTAATTATCGTAGTTTATTTATTTACAAATCTCATTATTAAATTTGTTCTACAAATTATAATAAAAATCTTAACGTTTTTAATTTGAGTTGACGTTCAATGCTTTGGACTATCTATTATCTTGATAAAAACAAATAATCAATGATTGAATACTTGCAATTGTTAGGATATTTCAAAGTTTTACTTTACATTAATGTTACTACTCATAGGCCGAAGCCTTTCTTCCTGCACAACCTGTAGTGAGGCCAGGAATCATCACTTCACCGCTAGGTATGGTGACGAGGATAGTGTCACAGTTTTAAGAGCACACACCTGAACGCTCCGTATACGTAGATTAGTGGTTATTAGGCTAGCGTACACTACCAGTTGACGGCCCTTGGTAAGGCCCGTGATCATTCTATCCTCAACTCACGCCTAGAATTTTTTTCTCAGAAAAAAATTCTTGCCACAGCTGGGGTTTGAACCCACTAACTTAGGGTTAGAGGACGGACGCCTGAGCCTTACATTAATGTTAGAAACATTCATAAAACTGAATTTATTCCTCACTTTCAACGGTATGCCGGTGTACCCCGAGGATAAGGGCAAATGCTCTGTTTTACTCTATATGAGCCCTGCAAGTGTATGCACGGGAATAAGGTAATAACGTTGAATTAAAGCAATACTATCCATACTATCGGGGACCATACTGTTAGTGCCACATGTCAAGCTAATCTGTGCTTTGATTAATTGTGATTGGTGATTAAACAAAAACAAATTTTAACTAAAAATATGTTCAATGCGTTACTGAATTGACTTAATTTTATTTTTAAACAAAATATTCTCAAAGAAATAATAGAAGAAAAAAGAATTATTCGATGTTTGATAAGAAATTAATTTACAAATCAATGAATTTTGATAACTTTGTATTGCTTTTCGTTTAAACAAATATAATATGAATATTGTTTTGTATTAAATAATTTAATTTCAAAACATTTAATTCATTACTCAATATAATTACAAAATATCAAACAATAGTTTGCTTTACATTAATGTTCAGTACATTCGGTCGCGATCTCTATCGATGCCCCCATTCGGCGAAATCCTGTTCCACATCCGATCGACAGGCGGTTGGAAATGGTTTGTCTCTTCGTGTAGGTCGGGCTCATTGGGCGCGTCGTTATTCCAAACCCTTTTTCTGTTCCTAAAATCCTTATCCGCATTGAAGCCATGTCTGAACGGTATGTCGTTCTCCTCCCGACGCCATCGATCCAACGGCTCATCCCTTCTGGGGTCGTCTCGACTCATATGTCTTTCGTCAAAAGGCCTGACATTGTCGTCGAAGTGATTGTCTCTTCTCTCGATTCTCTCTTTGAATCTCATGTCTGGCCTATGATTATAAGGCCTGTCATCGTAGGGCCGGTTATCAAACTGTTCATCATATGGCCGGTCGTGAGAATGTCTCAGGTCTTCATCGAACCGATTCATATGAGCAAACCGTTCGTCGGTGTCTCGATTGGGTGCCGTTCCCGCCCGGGGAGAGAGCGGTTGATCGATTGCACTGCTCTGTCGATGATTCTGGTTATGGATGTGATAATTGTCGTGACGTATGTTGTGGTCAGGCATTTGATGAGAGCCTGGAGGTATCATTGGGGGCATAGGTGGAGGCATTCGAGAGCCAGACATAAAAGTTCGAGGAATGTTAGTCTGGGAGTTACCGGACGGGTGGTTCGAGTGGTGGCCCTGTATTGGCAGTCCCGACGGAATAAATGGTCGCGAACCGGGACCAGAGTTTTGACCAGAACCTGGTCCGTAACGAGGCATTGGGCCGCCCATCATGTTTTGTGATGGATTAGTATAGCCTCGACCCATAGGTGCTGTTCCCATAAGATTGGGAGGAGTTGGGGGTCCGGGCGCTGACATTTCATTGGACTGATTAGGATTTGAATTCGAATTACTGTTTAGTCCAGACATTGATTGCGGAGATAATCGCTTTGTGTCGCCATTCCATTGCTGTTGGAACTGCTTGGGAATGGGCTTAGCGTAGGGCACCTTTCGTTGTTGTTCTTTCGATTCGTCATTCATTAACCCCAGGCCTGGAATCGAAGATCCATTCATCTCCTCTTCCTCTTCATATTCTTGATCTCCAAAACCCATTCCTGGTATAGAAGGTGCTGTCACTACGTCTTCATATTCTGCTTCTTCTGAGCCTTTGGGCAAAAGATTGAGATTATATTTATCGCGCATTCGATCTCCGGGTCGGTTACGGGTCCAGAATTTGCTGCACAGGTAGAGGAAAGACATTATCTCGATTAGAATATGCTTTTGTTTAAACTCTAAAACTACATTCAAGTAATACCAGGTGTGGTCATTAGATCCCGAGGTCAAGATGTGACCTAATGGGTGCCAATTCAATGACCAGACAATCGAGTCGTGCGCCCCATCCATACCTCCCACTTCTTTCTCAGTTCTATTAAGTTTGCAATAAAACAATTGATTATTGTTTATGAGTTCAGAGATGGAACGGTATATAAACCACATACCCGACCAACCAAAACAGAATAGAGCCGTCAGAGCCTCCGCTCGCAAATAAGCTCTCGTGGATCGGATGCCACGACAGACCTGTCGTCAAAAAATTTATTTATTGTTGAATCGATGGCAATATTAAAAGACAAGCAATGACTCACAACTCGCTTCCTTCTTATGGCCCCTAAATGTCTGCATTTCTGTCGACATATTCCGAATGTCGAATATTTTGATCAAATGGTCTCTCGAAGAAGTCAAGAGCCAATTGCCGTTTTGGTTCCATTTAATGTCTGTCACTGTGTTCTTGTGGGCGTGACTGCAGTCAAATAATAAGTTAGTGTTCGTTCGAGTGAGTAAAACAAAGCGCTTACAGAGTGGCCAGACTTTGACCAGACTTAGGGTCCCATAGTTTGACCGGTTGTTGACTGTCTTTACTGCCCGAAGCTATCAATGACTTATACGGGTGCCAATCGACGCCTTTCACGTCCGCGCCGTGTCCTCTAAGGATGCGCTCTTCGAAGCAACGCATAAAATCCCAAATCCTAACTGTGCCGTCGTCTGAGCACGTGGCCAACTTCGAGTCGGTCGGGCAGAAGCTACAAGTGCGGGGAGAGAACAGGTGTGAGAACTAGTCCAACCATTAGATAAGAGACAATAATTCATGTTTCGATTCAACAAATTTTCTCATTTTAACCAATTTTGAACTGAATTTGTTTCGAATTATATAATGTTGCGAATTAAGTAAAAATTTAAGTATAAACCTGTGCATACACAATTTAAGTGTACATGATCAAGTTTAATTCTAAATACTGTTTAAAAGTTTTTTCAATCTATAATAAAAATACAGCAATACAGCAATATTGTCAAATTTAATTATATACAATATATAAAACAAAATTACAAAAAAGTTATCTTGACATTTAATATAAAATAGTGACAATACATGATATTTAAATTATTTAAAAAATAATATTAAAGTAATTTTTTTAAGAATTGAAGTTTTAGTAAAGTTAAGCAAATTTAGTATTTTTTTAAATTAATAATTAAATTTAATGTAAACTAATATAAATCTATTCAACTTAATTTGATAGTCACTCTTGAATCAATATATTAATATATATAATCAATTGTGTAATCAAATGAGCATATATCGATATTTGACCAAATGAGCAGTTAAGCTAGTTCAAATATATAATTTGTCATTAATTTTGATAAGCCTTTAATCTGTCATTAATTTTCTCTACAGCTGTATAGGATTTTAATTATAAATTATTTTTTAAATAATTTATAATTCTTAAATAAATCCTCAACTATAATTTTACTAGTAAAAATTTTATTAACCAAAAGCAAAATTAATTTTAGAATTTTAAACTAATTAAATCTTAGTATTGCATATAACATAATTGCAAATTAAGACAAACTTCTAAATTGATAACTGAAAATAAATTTTATTTAAAAAATAAGTTAGTATGGAAAACTTTCGGAACAAAAGATCACATTTGGGCAGTTAAGTACAAAACAATATTTTAGCGAATCTTCAATCCTTTGATTTGCAAAAAAATCAATTTTACGGCTATTTTATGTTTAATCGCAAAATATTGTTAAACTTTTCATATACTCCTAATTAAATTTCTAATCCTTATGTCCGACACTGTTTTTTGAACTGTGAGTCAAATTCAATATTGCATATAATTACAGAATAAATTCAAATATAACGATAATTTTAGTATTTTTGCCGAACAATAGCGAAAATTAAAACAATTGCAATTAACTTAAACACTTTTTATTTGCCATTAAACCTGTCAAATGGTTTAGTTAAAATTAATTTTAACTTTAAAATAAAGTAGAAACCCCCAATTCACCAGTATTTAAAATTGATACTATTTGAATTTTAACTAAATATAAACTATAAATGAATTACAAGAATATAAATTTTAAACAAGTATTTGCAACTATAGGTGCAATGAAGTAGTGCCGGTTCTCAATTGAATTTAATTCTCGAAGCATGTGTCGACTGCTTATTCAAAAACAACAAATAATTAAATAATTGTAATTCAAATAAATAATTAATTACAATATTAAAGAAATAAACAAAAAGATGTTAATTAATTCAAATATATTATCTATAGATTTATCTGTGATTTAGAAAACTTTTTAGGAAATCAAAACTCAATGTCGAAAGTGTTGGTAAAGTGTATTTCTGGAGCAAAAACTGTAAATTTCTAATAATTAGTAATTACTATAAACTTGAAATACATAAAATACACAAAAGTGTTGATCCAAATTCGGTTAAGACATTAAACGTTTCAATTAGTATTTGTTTGATATGTTTGAAATGGAGAAGATCTGTGATAACTCTAATTAATAATAATAATTGAAATTATTAATATATATATAACATTTAATACAAAAATAATTAATTTTTAGAAATGCATTGATAAATGGTAAAAAATAAGTTATATTTTGCTTTCTGATCAGTAAATTAACACTATTATTATTATTGTTATTATTATAATTATTTTATTATTATTATAATTATTAATAGAGAAGAGTTACAGAAATTATGAACAAACAAAGTTTAATCTCTTAATACATTAAAAACATTTTTATTTCAGTCAAATTGTTATGTTTTCGATGCAAACCATACTTTTCGGTGAATTATTTAAAGTAAACCAATGATACTATTTGTAAATTTTAAATAACGCAAAAAATTCTTAAAATATATTTAGTTACTGTAAAACTCATTAGTTATTAATTTTTATTTAAAATATAAAAATTTTGTTAATTAAAGAATTTTATTGTTTAGTGCATAAAAAGAAAACAATTTAGAATAGAATCTTAAAAAAAGGTAAAACTTTTTGATGACTAAAAATAACTTTATTAGCATTTTTTGCTCATCACTACAACCAATAGACAAATAGTGTACAAAAGTAACACTTTTTATGTAATTAGACTTTATTTGAGAAAAGTTTAATAGTTTTAAAATTAAAACTTTATTTCGCAATGCATTCAAATAATAGTGATTTTGGATTTGATTTATTGATTGGAATAATAGAAATGGTATACAAATACAAGTCAACAATACATCACCGATGGCGGTGGTGAGTGCGCACCTGATAGCTCTGACGGGCTCTTTATGGGCCTGGAACATCTTCACATTGTTCATATTGCTCTGCCAGTACTTCACGTACCCGGTCTGGTCGGCCGTCACCATCCATGAGTCGTTCCGACTCCAGACCATTACCCGAACGGCGCTGTCGTGAGCCTAACCACACAATTGGTTAACAGTTAAACAGTTACTAACTTTTGGACTAACATTACAACTAATAAATTGCAATTAAATAGTAAATACTTGAAGAATAGTCTCGAAATTGAATGTCAAACCATTCCAAAGCGTAAACTCTCCACTCGAAGCACCCGTCACTAGTCGGCGTCCTTCCGGTGTCCAAAGCACACAAAATATAGGACATCTCATCTTATTGGTCGACGTCCGCACAAACTTCGTTGTTATGCAGTTCGTCGGGTTGTCCAGCATATGGAGCGGCGGAACCAGCTATCAGTCAGTCAGTCAATGCAATGCAATGCAATGCAAACAATCAGTCAATCAGTCAGTCAGTCAGTCAATGGTTAAGTAAACAAATAATCGATACCTCAGTATAGTAGCCGACGTCCGGGTGAAGGGCCGGACAGTCCCTGTGATCCCTCTGCCAGACCCGGGATTCAAGCATTTTAGTAACGGATGAGTTATAGTCGACTGTCTTTCTAGCGATGGCTTTGCGAAGGCGTTTGCCATCGAATTCGGTCGCTTGATATACAGCGGGAACGGGAGGGCGCGGTTGGAACACATAGAAACTGGTCGATGACTTCTGGTATTTGTGGAACTGCGAGCCCTGTGCCGGCGGGTGCGGGTGAGGAGCGCCTACAGGAGGGCCTCCAGTGTTGAACTGCGCTCTATAGGGCGACGACATCGCCATTGTCTGCATCTCTACTCTCAACTAATTCTAATAATTGTTTAAAACTTTGTATAAACTCTTTGTTTGGATTCGAAAATAAAATACAATTTCTTTTAATTATTAAGAAATACAAACAATTCGATAATATTTAGACTTTTAGTCAAAAAATACATTCAATTCGAACCAATCGATCAATAGTTTGCGATTTCGATCATTCGATTGACTTTAATGTAAATAAACTTTAATTTAATTTAATTTATATAACAATTCGCTTAAAACAAATTTAAACAAATATTTCGTTCATTTGGTTTAGATTCGACTTTAAGACTAAAATTAAGTCAATTATTGATTTGAAAAAACACATTCACTTTAAGTCACACTTTATTTGTATAAATAGTTTTCTATTTCCGCAAAATATGTCCGAATCTGGTCTTTAGTCGCCGTTAGAACTCAATTGCTATCAATTAGAAGTCAATACAACAATAATTGTTGTTTCGTTCGATTCAATGCGTCTAATGTTTCCAATGTTTCTCTGCTTTCCATTCATTTCACTCATTGTTCACACATTTACTTCTAATACAACACTCATTGCATTCTTATTACTCTATATTGCGTTCGATTTACTATATCATTCGATTCATTCGATTTCCATTTCAATGCAATTTAATTGTTTGAAAATTAAAGTCAAATTAAAATTGAAAACACAATGAACTGAACGCCATATTTGTCTTTTTGTTCATTACATACGTTCCCTAATTCGGGGTTTACTCATTGAAAAGCTAAAGACTATCCAAAGTAAAAGTGGAATTTTCCCACTTTTTAATATTTTATTTGTATCTCTAATGCATACGTAATCTTTGTAAGAACTCACTTAGCGTTCTATTAAAACTCTGTACTTGCTATATTAATAATTCAGGCTCTATTATTATTAATAATAAAAAGTTTTAATTTTTACACATTTATTGACGTAATTATTGTGGGAAAAAGTGTAAAGCGATTAAGTGTATTGATAAGTGCCATGAATGTATGGCTTTTTCCCATGGCTTAGTTACTTAAACGCGCACTGATTGGCTCAAAAACAGCTATTTGTTAAAATCAACCAATCAACGTACACATAAGTGATTTTATGTTATATAAGCCAATAGAAAAAAGCCCTTCATTCGTAACCCTTAACAATAACTATGAGTCCAGGTTTATCATTCACGGATTTGAGATAATTTACTGTTTTTGAAACATTCAAAACAACTAAACCATGTTTTAATTTTAGCCACAATTGGGGGCCTTAGGGGAATTTTTGTCTGCAATGTTTATACATAATAATATAAGGTTTATTTATAAATATAGGTTGTCCCATAATCATAGAGAAAATGTTTATACAGTATCGCTCGAATGACTCGATTGTAATTTTCGAGAAAGTGTTCGATTTAAAGCTTAAAGATATGATAATTAATATTTAAGTCTAAAAGTATAAAATAATAAAGTCTTGAGACAATGAAATCAAATAAAATTAAGTTGTTTGCCAAAAGAGTTGTGCAATTTTACAGCATTTTGTAAATGCTAATCGCGATATAATAGCTGTCGATCGCGTCTTAGAAAATAAAATCGCGTTTATGAACAACGAAATCGCATTCACATTAATTGTCAAACTATAGGGCAGTTTATGCTAAGTTTTTAATGTATTAATCAACACAAACAACGCTTTTCATTGATTTCACTGTGTTTTGTGTTTCATTACTACTAAAATTAGTAATTATAATAAGAAGGCGAAAGTGGATTACAAAAGGAAGTGCTAAAAATTATTTATATAAATATAAATTTATAAATAGCTTTGAATTGAATAAGATGTGCAAATATCAACCATTAATTGTTAGAAAATTTACCGAAAAGTACAGTCGGAAATACTTTATTCGCAAAATGCTTTCGAGTTGACGCAAAAATTACCATTATTATTTCTTTTATTTGAAAATTATGTTTCTAGGGAATTTAGTTATTTTAAATAGTTTTTACAATGTCAATCATTTATGAAAGCTAAAATCTTATTTTTCAAATATTAGGAATTGAAAAGGTCGGCCGATCTAGGAAGTACCAGGGAAGTGATCTTTCCAAAAATGTTTTTAAAACGTTTATATTTATGATGAAATTTTACATAATTTAACTGGATTTAAACCAAATTTAGCAACATTTTAGTGAATATTTTCCAATTTTGGCAAAAATATCTTTTAAAGATTTTGCCGTTGCCTTGGGCAGCCAATAAAAAGTCGAGGGGTTACCTTTTTGCGGGCCAAATGCTAAGGGGGAATAAATGTCAAATTTACAAAATTAGGGAGAATTTTGCCTGATCCCCTTTCTCGATCTCTGCTAAATAGGAATAAAACATTAATGTTTCCAATTGCAACTAAAATCAATATATTTATTCATTAATAACAATTATTGCTATGAATGTTCCAAAAACAATAATCATATTTTTTAAACTTGTGATCAGTAGTTAGCATGGTCCTTTTAGGGCAGATAATTTTTTATCTCACTGTAATTCCACTACATGTAGCCTTAGGGCTAC
>JAQFXP010003299.1:0-12861 GCA_034693685.1 Belba bartosi | reverse complement strand
AGATATGAAACACATATTTGGAAATCTATTTGAGAAAACTTGTGATGGGTTTTGGAAAAATTATTTTTAGAAATGTTAAACTGTTTAACAAAATTTATCTTGTTTAACATTTGATAAATTAGAGTATTTTTGTATTATTATAGAAATATATCTTGTATGAATAAATTGTTAAGCAAAAAACAATTGTTGGATAATTATAATAAAAATAAGATAAAACATATATTATAATTTATTTAAATCCATTTAAAGAAACTATTTCAAATTTATCAAATTTAATTTTATTAAATTAAAATTTAATGTTAATTAAATTATTTGATAAACTTTAAAATAAATTTTAAATATATTAATATTTTATTATTTTTTTAAATAATTAAAATTAATTTCATTAAAAAAATAACTATAAATATTAATAATAATATTTAAACTAACAAGTAAATATGCCTAGAGGCCACATCAGAATATTTTTTTAATTATTTTTAAACAAAAGTACATCATATATAATATAAAAAAATTGATATAGTTTTTGCCCAATTTTACCTGGTCAATTTAAATTAAATTAATTAAAACATTTTATATATCTATTGTATATGTTTCCTTTGTACATATATGATTTTTGTTCAATATAGCAATACAGCAATTGTAGACATGCGCTAAACAAATATCATACACGGCCATATAGTGAAGAGTAGTATACCTATATATACAATAAATAAAATTCGGCGTTTATTAAGCATGGGGATTTTAGCTGAAATTTCACTAAAATTAGTAAAATAATTATTCAAATATAATTAATTAAAACAATAACTTTTTATTGAACCCTCTAGTATAAGTTAAATAATAAAAGTTTTAAAATTTATTTTATGTTTAAACTCTAATTTTTATATATTGAATTTATGACAAATTTAGTCAAGAGGCTTTAGTTAGAATAAGTCAATAAATACTGTAAAAATTATAATTAAATAAATTTAATGTTTATATTTATAACAAAAAATTATTCAATTAATGTTGTATTAAATTGATTAAAATTAAATCTATTTGACAAAATTAATACCTTAAATGAAATAATTCTATCTAATAGTAATATTATGATAACAAATAATAAAATATTTTGTAATTCGTGTATTCATTCAGTAAGTCTTAAATCAAGAAATAGATGACTATTATTGAAAAATTAAAACTTTTCTTCTCATAATTGTTTGCGTTATTTACTTACTAAACATATTTCTATATAGTCAAAATCTAGAGTATTTGCAGAAATTTGCTCGTGCTTACTTTTATGCTTACTAAACGCCAAATCTAAACAATAAATATTTTAATTAATTTAATTTAAATTGACCAAGTAAAATTGGGCAAAAACTATATCAATTTTTTTATATTATATATGATGTACTTTTGTTTAAAAATAATTTTAGAAATATTCTGATGTGGCCTCTAGGCATATTTACTTGTAAGAAATAATAATTTTTATAAATATTAAACATTTTAGGCGTATCTATAATTTGCGAGTCTTATATGTCATTGTTTTTTTAGTTATCATATATTGTACTAAATAAACAAATTATTTTTTTTTATAAAATAACATTTATTATTTATTTTAAGTAAATTAAATTTAATTGATTTTTTACAAATATTATTTTTAAAAATGTTTATATATTATAACTAAGCTTAATATCTAACATTTTAAAATTTTTTGTTAAAGAAAATTTTGTTTTTAATCAAAATATTTAATATTTTAAAAATGTTTAAGTAAGCATTATATACTATTTAAATCTTAAACTCACATTTTAAAAAGTAATTTATTTTTATTTAATTTTTTTAAACAATAATTTTTCAACAAATTAAATTATTTTTTCTTCAACAAATATATTTTAGAAAAGTAACCTTTGATAAATTTAGACAAGATTATAAAGTTTATAGATAAAGAAATTTAAAAATAAAATTTAATAATAATTATAACAATTAAATTAATAATTTAACTTGTTGAAAAATCAATAAAAATAAAAAATTTGTAAAACAATATTATAATAATTTTATGCAATATTGAAAAACTTAAAGAATAGTAAAGATTATTTATAATTATTTAACAAAATGCCATATAATCTAAACGGAATTAAATTATTTGTAGCAACTAATGAGGTATATATTAACATTATTTTGAATACTATTAATTGATTCTTTTATCATGTGCAGTTTTATCCATTTATGTCTACAAAATATGAATTAAATACTAATAAATTAATATCAATTGATGGATATGAGGGGAAAATGTTAATTGAAATGAGTAAATATATGAATTTTACATTTGAGCTTATTGATTGTAATATGACCTGGGACAAATTTATTAATAATACATTGATTGGAATAATTGGACAAGTTTTATATAAAGTAAATTTTTATTATTACGGTAATATTCCACACATAGCGGCATGCCGGTATAAGCGAGGATGACCATTTGTGCTAAAATGGCTTTAAAATTACTACCGGCATGCCAGTATAAGGCGAGGAAATTTTTAATGCAAAAAATTTGTTTAAATATTATTTGTACTTAATTGCAATGATTAAATACAAATTAATAGCTGTACTAATTTTTATTCAACGTATTATTAGTGTTTGTTTTATTTTAAACTATAATTTTTAAAAATTAAAAAGTTATCTAAAAATTTCTTTATTTTTCTTTAATTTATTAACATATTTAATTTAAAACATATAACTTTTTATTTAATTTAGTTTATTTTAAACTTTACGTAACATTATATTTTAATATATCATGTATATATCATATATATATTATTAAGATATATTGTTGCATTTTAATTGTACGGTAAAATGATTTTAAAATTCATATTAAATTATGTATTAAAACTTTGTATTTTCTTTGCTTATACCGGCATGCCGGTATGCCCCGAGATATACCAGCATGAGGTCACCTAATTTTATATCGGAATGCTGCTATATGTTGGGTATTACGGTAATATTTTATTAATAATTAAATTAATGTTTATTGCATAGAAAGCAGATATAGGTATTAGCGACATAAGTATGACTATAGAGAGGTCTAAAATGATATCATATTCAACAATGTATCATAGTAGTCCTATTACTTTTACTATACCACTGCCAGAAGCTATTAATTATTACTCGTCATTGTTTGGACCATTTGATACCATAATTTGGACAATACTTTTTGCATCAATTGTTTTAATTTTCAATATTAGTATTTTTATCTCAAATAAATTAAATATAAATTTTAGTATTAAATGGGCAATAATTGCTGCGTTACTAAATCAGCCAGTTAAATCAATTAGATATCAGTTTTTGTCATTAAAATTATTAATATTTGGTTGGATTTTAACATGCTTTATTATGCGGACAGCTTATTCCGGATCACTTTATACTTTAATAACTTTAACTGAATATACAGATACTATTGAAACTATCAATGATTTACAAAAACCATTGTTGGCGAACAAGTTTAAAATAATAGATTTCCAACCTGTATTTATGAGTTCTATAAAAGTAAAAAAATAACTTATTATTTTTAATTATAAAACTAAGTTATAATTGTTTATTTATTTTTAGCAATTATTTTTTAATAAATACGATAATATATTTAAGCATGTTAAAACTGTCAACGATGGTTATAAACTAATGAGAAAATTTCCAGAAAAATATATTATGATTAATAACAGAATGACATTAAGATATATAAATTATGAAAGAAACATTCATCAAACATTGCCCCCGCTTAGTTTTAATTCAATATTTTTTATGGATTTTATTGCGATTGTTATGCAAAAAGATTTTAGATTTAAACAACAATTTAACCAAATGTAGGCTAAGTAACAATTATTCAAATAATATATATAATTGACAAAATATATGTATTGTTAACAAAGTAAATCAAATTCCGATTATCTGGGTATTTAAGAAATAATTTTGAAATAAAGTTATAATGATAGATTGGTAAATTTATTAAGTTAAACTTATTATTTGAAAGTGTCTAAGTCCAAAGTCACTGTAAGGCCATTGTAATAAATAAATTAGAAATAAACTTATATTAATTAATTGTTATATTAGCGCTAAAGTTAAATTTTTTATTTGTTATTTATTAATAATATACAGAGCGGGCCAAACATTAAAATTTATGTTAAAAAATACAAGCGTTGATTTTGTCTTGGTTATCTAATTAACTAATGTTAATCCGCATACATTGTTTGTTTATTAACATTTAATTTTATACATTATTTGTTTAGAATTCAATTATAAATTATTAAAAATTAATATTAATTAGCATACAATTAAATTAATTAGATTTGGATACATTTTGATTGCAATTTGTATTTAATTCACTTATTGGCTTAATTTGTCATATTTTGATTGAATATTTAATTTTGTTTATTAAAAGCTAAAATCTTAAAAATCAAAAATCCTCCCTGATTTTGAAATTTTGAATTTACCCTCCCACCACTAGCATTTTGTCCACGAAAACGCATCCAAACGACTAGGCTTTTTCGGCCAAAACTAGGAAATTTTCTCAAAATTAATGTTAAATCTTGTTTAAATCCAGTAAATTTAGGTAAAATATTATCATAAATATATAAGTTTTGTGAGCATTTTTGAAAAAATTCCTCCCCCGATCCCCCCTTGATCGGCAAACATTCTCGATTTCTGATTAAAAGTGAGTTTAAATTTTATTAATAAGGTTTTAATCAATTAAAATAATAAGGTTTTTTCAGTACTCACTTAAAATAGTAACAATTTGTTTGGATAGTTATAACTTGGAATAAAACTAACACATCAGACGTCAATTAAAAGTGGCTTCTAATTGGCTTCTAGGCCTCTTCTGATAATATATAATGTGTTTAATGTGTGTTATTAATTAATAAAATATATAAAATTTAACTTGAGCACTAATACATCGATATAACTTTATTCCAAAAGTATTTCTCACAGAGGCCTTACCATAATTTTAATTTATACTTTTAGTGATTTCTATTAATGACGAATAATAATGTTTTCATTAATTAATAAATTATTAACTTGGACATTAATTTAATAATATATTAATAAAATGTTTTTCTCAGTGGCAGATATTCGAAGTTTGATTTATTTCTGTTACTTCTATATATTTTAATAATTAAACTTGTTAATGCACAGAATTTCACATATGACTCAAGCTGGTTTAATTGACTATTGGATAGAAAATATATTTCAAAATCCAACTAAACACGAATATAAAATATCAGATAAATCTAATGAAAGCATTGAATCATTAAATATAATGCAATTAATGTTTGCATTCAAACAATTCTTATTTGAATGTTTGGCTGCAATTGTTTTAATTGTTGGCGAAATTACTTATTTTTTATTGTTTGCACTCAATTTAATCAAACACTTTTAAAATATAAAATTTAAATAAGTTTTTGATTTTAAGTCAATAATTTTTAAACTATAACATTTTTGTTGTTGTTGATTTAAACTTACTTGCTAGTTAATAAACATTAATAAAATTGTGTAATTTTAAAAATAAAGTAGCTTAAAAAATCACAAAACCAGGCCTGGACGTTTGGTATTTATGTAAAATATATGTTTTAATATTTAAATAAAATTGTTTGTTATTTATAATTTTTTAATTAATTTATGTAAAATAATAAAATTAACATTTAAATAACAAACAAATAGCTGGATAATATTTTACAGACATAAAATTTCATTATAGTCAACTATAAAATATTAATATGTCATTAAATAAAATTATGGTATTAGTTAATCTGGTTACATCATCTGATTATATAATTGGTCGAAAAGCTTGTTAAAATTTAAAAATAGTTAAGTTTAAAGCTAACTTGGCAAAATTAGTCTTATTTCTTAATCGCCGACAGATTTCTGAATTAATTGAAATTAATGGCCAATATATTACCAAATGGCCAACAGCAATTCACTACCAAATGTTTAATAAATTCTGCCAGTTTATTTCTTTTAAACTTAAAATTTTATTATATAAACATTAAATGCATTAATAATTTTTGTCAAATGTATTCACGTTTTATTATTTTGGTAATTGTCTAATATTTTTTTATATCTTTTTTTGATAAAAGTTTTTATTTATTTATAAAGTTATAAACTTATAGAAAATTAAATTTTTTATCTAGAGTATTTTCAACATCTTAATTAACTTTAACAAATTTGAAAGCACATTAACTGTATTCCTGAAAATATGTTTGTAAAATGTTTTCAGTTAATGTAGTTACTGTGTTTTTAGGTTTGTGTCAGTTAATAAATATTTTAAAAATACCCTAAAAATAAACTTAAAGCTATTAGGTTATAACTAGACCTGGGAAATGTTTAAATTTTGCGCTCAAAATTTCAATTAAAAGTTGTACTAGGTGTAAGAGCTGTGCTAGATAATACAGTAGTGAAAAAAGTTGATTCAAAAAATTGATTACTATTTTTTAATTTTTAAACTTTAACAATGAAAATCGCTATATGTTTCAAATTTTAAAATATTTGTTACTTACTTTTACTATTTAGTTAACATGCATAAAAGGAATATTCGCAATGTTCTATAAATCTTAAAACACTGCAGATACACTGTTTTTGTTTTTTTAATAAACAGTTTTGTCTTAATAAACACATTTTAAACTCTAAAACATATCGCAACTAATACTCTAACTAAACATTACTAAATTAATAAATATATAAACTTTTTTTGCTATTTATAAGTCATAGATGTTTTAAGTAAAATAATTGTTTCAAACACGTAGTCGAAAGCAATTTGTAAAATTACAAAGAACGTTTGAATATACTGATACGCGTATCAAAATTTCCTAGGTCTAATAATAGGTATCAATATTTTCTTGCTATTACAGGAAAGATTTTGACTTTTACGTTATAAATTAAGAAACTAACAATTTTCTCGTTATAAATAAAAATTTAATTTTTCTCAAACTATAAATATTTGTGAAAATGTTAAATATTTTATAACAATATAAAAAAGCTTTAAATATATAAATTTAGTTATTAAACCGAAAAATGTTTTTAACATGTATATTCATTCTACTATTTATTATTCTATTAAATATTTTAAACATTTGCTTAAAATTCTATAAAAAATTAAATATTATAAACCAAATACCAGGTCCTGCCATAAAAAATGCCATGCTTGGTAACTTGGACATATTTATTTTATCAGGAAATTCAAAGCACTGGTTTCGAAGTAAGTGATTTTTAATATTAAAAATTAAAACATTTTAACAAATTATAACATTTATTTAAAATAAAAATTTTTAATTTAGATTTTCATAAAAAATTAATAGATTTGTGTAAAGATTACCAAACTTTCGGTGCATTTCGGCTATGGATTGGACCATTCAATCCGGTTATACTGCTATTAAGTGCAGACAATGTCGAGGTTTGATAACTAGATCACAAAAATAAATATAAAATATTTTGTTTAATAATCTAAAAAATTTTGAAATATTAAAGACATTGCTCTCAAACTCAATAAACATCGAAAGGGCATTTGAATACAAATACTTGAGACCATGGCTTGGCTTTGGTTTGGTTACGAGGTTTGAAAAATAATATCTAAATTATAACCAGAAAGATTTTATTTCGAGCAAAACAACACAAAAAACAACACCCGAAACATATCTTAACTCAAATCAATTCATAGATTAATTTTTAGAATATTTACAAACTAGTGCAAATGCCCTATGTTCTCCCCCTTTCAACTATTTTAAAGTTTAACTCAAATAATATTTTCATATCATAACATATGACTCATAGCCTATGAGTCATAGGTTATGAGATGAAAAAATTAATTGATTTAAACTTTAAAACAGTTATTTCGCAATCGGTTCGTTTACTACAAACAAATAAATAAATAAATGACAACTCATTAAATATATATTTTAATTACTGCACATTTGAAATAACATATAAATTCTAACTCATTTTGCATTCTAACTTATTAAACTTTAATACTAATATTTTACTAATAAGTAAAATTAAATATATAATATAAGCAGAGTTGGTGCCAGCTCATAGTTCAAAATAGTTAATTAACATTTTATACCATTTGTTAATAATACAAAAACAATATATCTGAAGTGGCCACTGGTGGCCACAGATAAACTTTGCAAATATACTGTTTTTGTATGTTTAACAAATGTTATAAAAGTTAACAAACATTTTGATTTCTTATCTCGTAAGTTTTTCTGAATATAAGCAATAAAAAATTAAATAGTCTAAAAAGTTAAAATAATAGTAATAATAAAAATTTTAATTTTTATAATTAATCATTTTTACTAATAAATAAAATTTTTTATAAATTGTCTTGTGAATTTAATTTGAGTTAGGATATATTCCAGTGTATTGGTTAAGGGCACTACTTGGTTAATGCACATAAAACAACTTTACACTTTTAGGCTAAATTGGCAAAAATTACAACGTTAATCATAATGTAAAATAAAATGCAAAGGTTACTTTTAAAGGTGCAAAAATTTAGTAAAAACAAACAACAACATAATTTTGCAATAACATAAAATACTAAATTTCAAAGATATTATGCAATTATAAAATAACAGTAGAATAAAATACTGCATAAATAACAAGTTTTTGAAGATGTTTTTAATTTTATTTTATAGCTAAAACAATTTATGTAAAAATTTTTAATTTGGATATTTTACTTATCTAAAAACTTAATATATTTTTTAAATTTTTAATCTAATCAAATAACACTGTTATTTATTTTATTATTTTGCTTAATCATATTATTTTATATATATTTTATTTTTGTTTTTATATCAAGTGTACTAGTGTTAAACTAAATTTCTTTTAATTATGTAATAGTTTTAATTTTTTATTTTAAAACTGTTTTTATACAAAATACAAATTATTACTATAACGTATTTTTACATGTTATTTAACTAGCTAATTAAACTTAGTTTATCTTATTAAAATGTTTAAGTTTATATTTAATAAATTTTAGATTTTTTAATTAATAATATAGTATAATATTTTTTGCCAATGCACTTCATTTTATTTCTACTCTAATGTGTGTTCTATGCGCTATAATTATAATTAGCGTTTTTCAGCCCAAAATAACACTTTCTCTCTATAACCAAATAATGCCCCTAAACAATACACTGATATACTCTTTTATGTTTTATGTTATTTTGCTCGATTTAAAATCTTTCTGATTACAACATAATATTAACTAAATTACAAATTAATAAAAACTCAAAAATATTTTTTTTTAAATCATAAAAAAGTTTTTTATTACTCTCTCAGCACAGCTAACAAATGGAGAGCTCAACGAAAACAGTTGACTCCGGCCTTTCACTACAAAATCTTAAAAGAATTTTTGCCAACAATTATAAGACAACAGAAGATAATGTTATCATTGATTGACAAACAAATCGCAGAAAATAACGGCATTATTGACGACATTAAGCCTTTGGTTACAAACTGTACACTCGATGTGATTTGTGGTTAAAAACAAAAAATAATACAAAAAATTTTTAATTTAAATAAATGATCGACTCTTACAGAGACAGCAATGGGAGTGAGTATTAACGCACAGATAAACCCAAAATGCGATTACGGAGAAGCCATCCAAAAAACATTCGCCGTCAATATGTTCCGGTTCATAAAGCCGTGGCTTTGGTTTGATTTTATATTTTATTTCAGTTCTTTGGGAAGACTTTTGCGAAAAAATCTGAAAATTTTGCACAACTTTACTGATTCAGTAAGTATTTAAACATTATTTGTTTTGTCAATATTCTTTATGTTAGCTAGCTTAAAAAATAAATTTTATTTTTGATTTAATATATTTTTATTTCATTTATATAGATTTAAAAGATATTTGAATTTATAATACTCTTTCTTACTTGCTTATTTAATTTTATAATTTTTAATTAATAGGTAATCAAAGAGAAAAAACTCGAGATTTTAAATAAAATGAAAAACATTAGCAAAAAGTGTGAATCAATTTCGGAAACAATCGATTCGGCGATGACTAGCATTGGTTCGAAACGAAGACTCGTTTTTCTCGATTTACTCATTGATTATCATTTGAAAAATTTGAAAGAGATGTCGGAATTGGATGTTCGCTCACATGTCGACACATTTATGGCTGCCGGACACGAGACGAGTGCCAGTGCTCTCATGTTTGCACTTTTGCTTATCGGTCATGACATTAAAGTTCAGGTAAACCTCATTTTAAAAAGTTTTATTTAAAAACACCTACCCTTATTTATGCGTAACATCTTATTTGAATGTAACAAATTTAGACATATTTTTAATACATTAGCAAAATAATCTTTATTTAAACAAGATGTTACTAATAAGAAGCATAAAATTTATTTTAAAAATAAAATTATTCAACCAAGTAAAAAACTTATGCAGTAAAGAGATTCTTAATATTTAATCAATTTTTAAAATTAAGACTAAAATCCATAAAGAATTGGACGAAATATTCTCGAATGACATTCATCGCGACATAACATTACAAGACTTACGGAAAATGAAATATTTAGAGCAATGTCTGAAAGAGTCGCTACGACTCTATCCTTCGATTCAAGCAATTGGGCGACAATTGACTCAATCAGTAACACTTAGCACCGGCAGCTATCATATACCCCAGGGCTCAACTTGTTATCTACCTATTGTGGCAATACATCAAAATCCGGAACATTTTCCAAACCCGGAAGCATTTGACCCTGATAGATTTGGTATAAATGCTGTAGCCAGTCGGCACCCGTACGCATACATACCCTTTAGTGCCGGTGTCCGCAACTGTATTAGACAGAAGTTTGCATCACTTGAAGTAATGGCTATTCTATCGACTATTTTACACAAATATAGTATCGAATCACTGGTCGATCGAAACGACATTTGCGTCGATATGTCTATTGTGTTGAAGCCGTCGACGCGACTCAGAATGAGATTTAAGCCTAGATTTTGAATTAATATTTTGTTTCCTATTATTTAAACAAAATTCAATTAATATCTGAATCTTAAGTAATTCCACAAAATTCAAAAAACTCGCACGCGCTTATATTTTTGATATGATAATCAAATTTGTTTCTAATTTGTTGACTATTTATTTGGTTTTGATTATCAATTCTTAAAAAAGACAATAACACATTGGTTCAGATATGACAGTATCTGAAAGACGAGTCACATCAAAAATTATTTTGCATTGATATTTGAAAGAGATTTGCTTATATTATGCCATTTTTGAAATAATTAATCAAAATTTCTTGTGTTATTGAAAAGAAATTATAGTTTTCTGACTTAGAACCCAAAAATTTGGAAATTGTTTAGTTTAGCTATCCACTTTTAGTCTTTTTAAAATTGGTTTTTACATTGGTTTTGTCATTAATAATCAAAATTATTTCCGACAATTGTGTTAAGCTTTTTGTTGATAATTATTAAAGTTTTTTCGGTAAAACTAAACATTTTCGGGTCACTATTAATGTCATCTTTTAATATTCTTAATTGTTTTTTGATAATTGCGGTGTTTTTATGGCCGCATCCCGTGAGAAAGCGTTTGTATTGACTAAAGTTTTCTTGAATTTATCAATTATTGTTTTTGTGGCTACAGAGCACTTCCAAACATTTTTCAACATAAATTCTATTTAAGCAATTGTGTCAAATTATTTAATTAATATATGAATAGTTCATAGGTTTTTACTTTTAAAAATATAGTGCTTAACTGTTGATATCTTATCAATATTTAAAATTTTTTTATTAAAATGCAAAATAATTTTTGCTGTGATTTGACTTTCAGATACTGTCATATCTGAACCAATGTGTTATTGTCTTTTTTAAAAATTGATAATAAAAACCAAATAAATAGTCAACAAATTAGACAAAAATTTGATTATCATAACAAAGATATAAGCGCGTGCGAGTTTTTTGAATTTTGTGGAATTACTTAAAACTCAGGCAATATATTAAAAATTTTTTTTTTAAATAATGATTAGAAATATTTTTATATTATTTGCAAAGCATTGTATTGAACAGACTATCCTTCAAGATTGTATTGGACTGAATGTATTGGCCAAAGCTGGAGAATGTAATGTGTTTTTACGCAAATATTCCACCCATACATTCAGTTCAATCGCAATTGAGTGCATAGCACCACATAAGTAACATATAAAATAACCAATGTACTAGTTTATTATTATTGTTAATTAATATTTTATAATTAATGATAGCAATGTCAATTTGTCCTTTTATTTGTTTTAATTTAGCATTAAATCCCAATAATACTATATTCTATTAAATGATAGAATTTGCTTATAATTTACATTTGGGTAGTTATTGAATTCTTTTTGTAAGAAATTCTTGAGATTTATTAGAAAAATTTATGTTTGTACATGTGAACAACATTTTGAATGCATTTGTTTGAAATATTATGCATGTTTTAATTATAATTACTTTCTTTGCTTACCGGCATTATAGTCATGTATAGACATCTACTTCATTTATTGTCTTTATTATCTTTCTTTGCTTAAAGAAACATAGACACGTATTTATAATTTCTTTTTATTTGCATTTTTGGAACTAGTTTTGTTAAACATGTTTAAATAGGCACAAATATTGCTTTTCAAATAAGCAATATGTTTACAGGAAATTGATTTTAAACAAATTATAAAGTATTTATCTAAAAATTGCTTATTTTACTAAGTTCTTAATATTTGTTTAAAGATTAACTAAAATTCAACCAATAATAAAATACAGATATTATTGAAAATTAATTAACTAATTAAATTTGAATGAAGTCATACAATATTTAGTATATAAAGTCAGAATAAAATAAATGATGTATCAGTTTAGCACAGTGAACAA